>WNWK01035347.1:0-19833 GCA_009830355.1 Cherax destructor | reverse complement strand
TGTCCTCTTCAGTACTTGGGAGAAACTGGCCGATCTTTCGACAGACTCAGGGAGCAAAAAAATAGTGTTAGGCTTCCCGGGACACTAATAATGCTCTTTTCTGTCATGTCAGAGATCACAGTCACCCCATTGATTGGTCTTCTGCTAAAACTGTCTACCCTACGTCTAACTTTCATAGTCGCCGCCTGGTTGAATCCTCCCTTATACACAACTTTCCCTGTATGAATCTTAGCCCTGGCTTTGTCTCTGTTGATGCTTTCCTCCCCATTACATTGTTAAATGCTCTAAACTTCAGAACACCCGTGACTTAACCTGATTCCTTCCCCGTCTTATCTTCCCCCCCTTTTCCTTTTTCTCCTTGGTTTTCCTTCTTTCTGTTCTTTCTTTTGCCTTGTATTTTCCTTCATTTTTTCGGGTTTTCTTCCCTCTCGTACCCCCCTTTCGGGGCCCCTAGCCTCATAGCAGTGCTCCTTCCCATATGACTGTCTACTCTACTACCTTTACTACTACCTTTACTACTACCACTACTACCACTACTCCTACATTTCCCCCCTCTCTTGTACCCTCCCCCGTCTGCCTGCCTATAAATACCCTTCCTCTGTCTCTGTGTGTTAGTGTGACTTTGTAAATGGTCCAAGTCGGCCGAAACGTCGTCGTAAGCTCCTCTCTTTTATATGTGCGGGTTGTGTGTGTATTGTTCCAGTCACGGTATTGTGCCTTTTTGTTAATATGAAATATTCTATAAAAATATTGATTTTTATAGATTTTTAATGGGATTTTTTTAAAAAAATGTAAATAATTAATATATATTCAAAAAAGCTATAAAACGATATTTTATTGCATTTTTGACGATTTAAGGATCTTCAAGGATTTTCAAAAACTATTTTTTAGATAAAATATACCTATAAATAAGCTTCCTAAAAAAAACATAAAATTTTGCTTACTTTTCCTATAAATTTCAATTGCAGTACAAATTTATTTAAAAGTGTGAAAATCTAAGTATTTTAGCAAAAAATGAGTTTTGTCAGAAAAGCATCAAACCGCTTAAAACGTCAAATATGCCAAAAAAAATATTGATTTTTATAGTTTTTTAAATGGGTTTTTTTAAAAATATGTAAATAATTAATAAATATTAAAAAATGCTAAAAACTTGATTTTATTGCATTTTTGACGTTTTAAGGATTTTCAAGGTTTTTAAAAAACTTTTTTTTTAGATAAAATATACCTTGAGTAATTTTAAAAAAGAAAATCAAAAAATTTTTGCTTATTTTTCCCAATAAATTTCAATTGCAGAAAATTCTATTTAAAAGGTGAAAATTAATTTTTAGCTAAAAATGAGTTTTGCCAGAAAAGCACTCAACCGTTTAAAACGTCGAAATATAAAAATACGATTTTAGCACATTTTTCTGAGCTTTTAATGTTTCATGTATTTTTCGAAAATAATATAAATATTCTATAAAAATATTGATTTTTATAGATTTTTAATGGGATTTTTAAAAATTGTAAATAATTAATATATATTCAAAAATGCTATAAAACGATATTTTATTGCATTTTTGACGATTTAAGGCATTTTCAAGGATTTTCTGAAAACTATTTTTTAGATAAAATATACCTATGAGTAAGCTTCCTAAAGAAAATCATAAAATTTTGCTTACTTTTCCCATAAATTTCAATTGCAGTAGAAATTCTATTTAAAAGTGTGAAAATCTAAGTATTTTAGCTAAAAATGAGTTTTGCAGAAAAGCACTCAAACCGCTCTAAAACGTCGAAATATGCAATAAAATACGATTTTAGCACATTTTTCTGAGCTTTTTAATGTTTCATGTATTTTTCGAAAATAATATGAAATATTCTATAAAAATATTGATTTTTATAGATTTTTAATGGGATTTTTAAAAATATGTAAATAATTAATATATATTCAAAAATGCTATAAAACTATATTTTATTGCATTTTTTGACGATTTAAGGCATTTTCAAGATTTTTGAAAACTATTTTTAGATAAAATATACCTATGAGTAAGCTTCCTAAAAGAAAATCATAAAATTTTGCTTACTTTTCCCATAAATTTCAATTGCAGTAGAAATTCTATTTAAAAGTGTGAAAATGTAAGTATTTTAGCTAAAAAATGAGTTTTGTCAGAAAAGCACTCAAACCGCTTTAAAACGTCGAAATATGCAATAAAATACGATTTTAGCACATTTTTCTGAGCTTTTAATGTTTCATGTATTTTTCGAAAATAATATGAAATATTCTATAAAAATATTGATTTTTATAGATTTTTAATGGGATTTTTAAAAATATGTAAATAATTAATAAATATTCAAAATGCTATAAAACTTGATTTTATTGCATTTTTGACGATTTAAGGCATTTTCAAGGATTTTTGAAAACTATTTTTTAGATAAAATATACCTATGAGTAAGCTTCCTAAAAGAAAATCATAAAATTTTGCTTACTTTTCCCATAAATTTCAATTGCAGTAGAAATTCTATTTAAAAGTGTGAAAATCTAAGTATTTTAGCTAAAAATGAGTTTTGTCAGAAAAGCATCAAACCGCTTAAAACGTCGAAATATGCAATAAAATCGATTTTAGCACATTTTTCTGAGCTTTTAATGTTTCATGTATTTTTCGAAAATAATATGAAATATTCTATAAAAATATTGATTTTTATAGATTTTTAATGGGATTTTTAAAAATATGTAAATAATTAATATATATCAAAATGCTATAAAACGATATTTTATTGCATTTTTGACGATTTAAGGCATTTTCAGGATTTTCTGAAAACTATTTTTTAGATAAAATATACTTGAGTAAGCTTCCTAAAGAAAATCATAAAATTTTGCTTATTTTCCATAAATTTCAATTGCAGTAGAAATTCTATTTAAAAGTGTGAAAATCTAAGTATTTTAGCTAAAAATGAGTTTTGTCAGAAAAGCATCAAACCGCTCTAAAACGTCGAAATATGCAATAAAATCGATTTTAGCACATTTTTCTGAGCTTTTAATGTTTCATGTATTTTCGAAAATAATATGAAATATTCTATAAAATATTGATTTTTATAGATTTTTAATGGGATTTTTAAAAATATGTAAATAATTAATATATATTCAAAAATGCTATAAAACGATATTTTATTGCATTTTTGACGATTAAGGCATTTTCAAGGATTTTTGAAAATATTTTTTAGATAAAATATACCTTGAGTAAGCTTCCTAAAGAAAATCATAAAATTTTGCTTACTTTTCCATAAATTTCAATTGCAGTAGAAATTTATTTAAAAGTGAAAATCTAAGTATTTAGTAAAATGAGTTTTGCAGAAAAGCATCAAACCGCTTTAAAACGTCGAAATATGCAATAAAATATCGATTTAGCACATTTTTGAGCTTTTTAATGTTTCATGTATTTTTCGAAAAAAATATGAAATATTCATAAAAATATTATTTTTATAGATTTTAATGATTTTTAAAATATGTAAATAATTATAATATTCAAAAATGCTATAAAACGAATTTTATTGCATTTTTGACGATTTAAGGCATTTTCAAGGATTTTTGAAAACTATTTTTAGATAAAATATACCTATGAGTAAGCTTCCTAAAAGAAAATCATAAAATTTTGCTTACTTTTCCATAAATTTCAATTGCAGTAGAAATTCTATTTAAAAGTGTGAAAATCTAAGTATTTTAGCTAAAAATGAGTTTTGCAGAAAAGCATCAAACCGCTTCTAAAACGTCGAAATATGCAATAAAATACGATTTTAGCACATTTTTCTGAGCTTTTTAATGTTTCATGTATTTTCGAAAATAATATGAAATATTCTATAAAAATATTGATTTTTATAGATTTTTAATGGGATTTTTAAAAATATGTAAATAATTAATTATATTCAAAATGCTATAAAACTTATTTTATTGCATTTTTGACGATTTAAGGCATTTTCAAGGATTTTCTGAAAAACTATTTTTTAGATAAAATATACCTTGAGTAAGCTTCCAAAGAAAATCATAAAATTTTGCTTACTTTTCCCATAAATTTCAATTGCAGTAGAAATTTATTTAAAAGTGTGAAAATCTAAGTATTTAGCTAAAAATGAGTTTTGCCAGAAAAGCACAAACCGCTTAAAACGTCGAAATATGCAATAAATCGATTTTAGCACATTTTTCTGAGCTTTTTAATGTTTCATGTATTTTTCGAAAATAATATGAAATATTCTATAAAATATTGATTTTTATAGATTTTAATGGATTTTTTAAAAATATGTAAATAATTAATAAATTCAAAAATGCTATAAAATGATATTTTATTGCATTTTTGACGATTTAAGGCATTTTCAAGGATTTTGAAAACTATTTTTTTAGATAAATATACATGAGTAAGCTTCCTAAAAGAAAATCATAAAATTTTGCTTACTTTTCCATAAATTTCAATTGTAGAAATTTATTTAAAAGTGTGAAAATTAAGTATTTTAGCTAAAAAATGAGTTTTGCAGAAAAGCATCAACCGTTCTAAAACGTCGAAATATGCATAAAATGATTTTAGCACATTTTCTGAGCTTTTAATGTTTCATGTATTTTCGAAAATAATAGAAATATTCTATAAAAATATTGTTTTTATAGATTTTAATGGGATTTTAAAAATATGTAAAATTAATAAATATTAAAAATGCTATAAAACTGATTTATTGCATTTTTGACGATTTAAGGCATTTTCAGATTTTCTGAAAATTATTTTTAGATAAAATATACCTTGAGTAAGCTTCCTAAAGAAAATCATAAAATTTTGCTTACTTTTCCCATAAATTTCAATTGCAGTAGAAATTCTATTTAAAAGTGTGAAAATTAGTATTTTAGCTAAAAATGAGTTTTGTCCAGAAAGCATCAAACCGCTTAAAACGTCGAAATATGCATAAAATCGATTTTAGCACATTTTTCTGAGCTTTTAATGTTTCATGTATTTTCGAAATAATATGAAATATTCTATAAAATATTTATTTTTATAGATTTTTAATGGATTTTTAAAAATATGTAAATAATTATATATATTCAAAATGCTATAAAATGATATTTTATTGCATTTTTGACGATTTAAGGCATTTTCAAGGATTTTGTGAAAACTATTTTTAGATAAAATATACTAGATAAAATATACCTATGAGTAAGCTTCCTAAAAGAAAATCATAAAATTTTGCTTACTTTTCCATAAATTTCAATTGCAGTAGAAATTCTATTTAAAAGTGTGAAAATGTAAGTATTTTAGCTAAAAATGAGTTTTGCCAGAAAAGCACTCAAACCGCTCTAAAACGTCGAAATATGCAATAAAATACGATTTTAGCACATTTTTCTGAGCTTTTTAATGTTTCATGTATTTTCGAAAATAATATGAAATATTCTATAAAAATATTGATTTTTATAGATTTTTAATGGGATTTTTAAAAATATGTAAATAATTATTAAATATTAAAAAATGCTATAAAACTGATTTTATTGCATTTTTGACGATTTAAGGCATTTTAAGGATTTTGTGAAAACTATTTTTTAGATAAAATATAATTTAAGTGAATTATTTAGAAAAATATTCAAAGCATAACTTAAAACGTAAATGCAATTTTAGTTAATTATTTGAAAATATATAATATTCTATAAAATATTATTTATAGATTTAATGTTAAAAATATGAAATAATTATATATTCAAAGCTATAAATATTTTATTCATTTTGACGTTTAATTTCAGATTGAAATATTTTAATAATTCTTGAGTAAGCTAAAAGAAATCATTTTCTTATTTTCCATAATTTCAATTGCAGAAATTCTATTTAAAAGTGTGAAAATTAGTATTTTGCTAAAAATGAGTTTGCAGAAACATCAAACCGTCAAAACGTCGAAATATGCATAAATGATTTGACATTTTTCTGTTTTAATGTTTCATATTTTCGAAAATAATATGAAATATTCTATAAAATATTGATTTTTATAGATTTTTAATGGGATTTTTAAAATATGTAAATAATTAATATATATTCAAAAATGCTATAAAACTGATTTTATTGCATTTTTGACGATTTAAGGCATTTTCAAGGATTTTGTGAAAAACTATTTTTTAGATAAAATATACCTATGAGTAAGCTTCCTAAAGAAAATCATAAAATTTTGCTTACTTTTCCCATAAATTTAAATTTTTTTTTTTTTTTTTTTTTTTTTTTTTTTTTTTTTTTTTTTTTTTTTTTTTTTTTTTTTTTTTTTTTTTTTTTTTTTTTTTTTTTTTTTTTTTTTTTTTTTTTTTTTTTTTTTTTTTTTTTTTTTTTTTTTTTTTTTTTTTTTTTTTTTTTTTTTTTTTTTTTTTTTTTTTTTTTTTTTTTTTTTTTTTTTTTTTTTTTTTTTTTTTTTTTTTTTTTTTTTTTTTTTTTTTTTTTTTTTTTTTTTTTTTTTTTTTTTTTTTTTTTTTTTTTTTTTTTTTTTTTTTTTTTTTTTTTTTTTTTTTTTTTTTTTTTTTTTTTTTTTTTTTTTTTTTTTTTTTTTTTTTTTTTTTTTTTTTTTTTTTTTTTTTTTTTTTTTTTTTTTTTTTTTTTTTTTTTTTTTTTTTTTTTTTTTTTTTTTTTTTTTTTTTTTTTTTTTTTTTTTTTTTTTTTTTTTTTTTTTTTTTTTTTTTTTTTTTTTTTTTTTTTTTTTTTTTTTTTTTTTTTTTTTTTTTTTTTTTTTTTTTTTTTTTTTTTTTTTTTTTTTTTTTTTTTTTTTTTTTTTTTTTTTTTTTTTTTTTTTTTTTTTTTTTTTTTTTTTTTTTTTTTTTTTTTTTTTTTTTTTTTTTTTTTTTTTTTTTTTTTTTTTTTTTTTTTTTTTTTTTTTTTTTTTTTTTTTTTTTTTTTTTTTTTTTTTTTTTTTTTTTTTTTTTTTTTTTTTTTTTTTTTTTTTTTTTTTTTTTTTTTTTTTTTTTTTTTTTTTTTTTTTTTTTTTGGATAAAATTTAATTTAAAATTAAAATTATAAACTATTTTTATTGATTTTTGCGATTAAGGCATTTTCAAATTTTTGAAAACTTATAAATAAAATACATTTAAGCTTTCTAAAGAATCTTAAATTTTCTTATTTTCCCATAAATTAAATTCTATAAAATTTATTTAAGAGATTTTAAAATATGTATTTTATAAAATGATTTAAAAAGATACGCTTTACGGATTAGCATTAAGATTTTAAAATTTTTTAATAATATTATGTAAGTTCAAAAAATATAAATTTCTTATTTTAAATTTAATTATAGAATTTATTAAAATGTAAATAATATTTTAGCTAAAAATGATTTTATTACATATCGTTTAAAGTTTATATGTTTAAAATTTTTAATAAAATTACTTTTAATGTTTCTAATAAAAAATATAAAATTTTTAATTTTCAATTTATGATAAATTTTTTAAAATTGAAATTAATTATATTCAAAAAAAATATTTATTGATTAACATTAAAGCAAAGATTTTTAAAACATTTTTTAGATAATTACCTTAAGTAATTTCTAAGAAAATATAAATTCTTAATATTTCTATTTTTAAATTTATTTAAAAATTATATTTAAAAAATGTAAAATGTTATATTTTTGCATTAAATTTGATTTTCAGAAAACTATTTTTTTAAAATAAATATGAGTAATTCAAGAAAATCATAAAATTTTTTATTTTATAATTTAATTATGAAATTTATTTAAAAGTTACTAAATATTTTTAAAAGTTTTTAAAAGCATCGTTAAAATAGAAATATGATAAATAATTTACAATTTCTGATTTTTAAATGTTATGATTTTCAAAATGAATTTCAAAAATTAAGTTTAAATAAATATGAAATAATTTAAATTTAAAAGCTATAAATGATTTTGATTTTCGATAAATTTTCAATTTCTAAAATATTTAGTTAAATATTTATGCTTCTAAAAAATATTTGTATTTATAAATTTCAATTGCATAGAAATTTATTTAAAAGTGTGAAAATGTAAATTTGTAAAAATGATTTTGCCAGAAAGCATCAACGTTCTAAAACGTCGAAATATGCATAAAATAGATTTTAGCACATTTTTTGAGTTTTTAATGTTATTATTTGAAAATAATAAATATTCTATAAAATATTGATTTTATAGATTTTTAATGGATTTTTAAAAATTAAATAATTAAAATATTAAAATGCTATAAAATGATTTTTGCATTTTTGACGATTTAAGGCATTTTCAAGATTTTCTGAAAACTATTTTTAGATAAAATATACCTTAGTAAGCTTCTAAAGAAAATCATAAAATTTGCTTACTTTTCCATAAATTCAATTGCTAGAAATTCTATTTAAAGTGTGAAAATAAATTTTAGCAAAAATGAGTTTTCAGAAAAGCTTCAAACGTTTAACGTCGAAATATGAAAAAATCGATTTTACACATTTTTCTGACTTTTTATGTTTCATGTATTTTGAAAATAATATGAAATTTCTATAAAATATTTTTTTATAGATTTTTAATGATTTTTAAAATATGAAAAATTATATATTAAAATGCTATAAAAGATTTTATTCATTTGAGATTAAGGCATTTTCAAGGATTTCTGAAAAATATTTTTAGATAAAATATACCTTGAAAGCTTTAAGAAAATCATAAAATTTTGCTTACTTTTCCATAAATTAATTGCAGTAAAATTCTATTTAAAAGTGTAAATTAATATTTTAAAAATGTATTATTAAAAATCAAACTTAAAACTGAAATATTAAAATTTTAGCACATTTTTTGATTTTAAATGTTTTTATTTTCGAAAATAAATTTCTATAAAAAATTTTTATAGATTTTTAATGGGATTTTTTAAAATATTAATAATTATAAATATTAAAATGCTATAAATTAGATATTATTGTTTTTGACGATTTAAGCTTTTCAGAATTTTGAAAATATTTTTTAGATAAAATTACCTTAAGTACTTAAAAAAATCTAAAATTTTATATTTTTCATAAATTTCAATTAGTGAAATTTATTTAAAAGTGTAAAATTAATATTTTAGCTAAAAATGAGTTTTGTCAGAAAAGCATCAAACCGCTCTAAAACGTCGAAATATGCCATAAAATGCGATTTTAGACATTTTCTGAGCTTTTAATGTTTCATGTTTTTTTCGAAAATAATATGAAATATTCTATTAAAATATTGATTTTTATAGATTTTTAATATGATTTTTTAAAAATATGTAAACAATTAATATATATTCAAAAATGCTATAAAACTTGATTTTATTGCATTTTTTGACGATTTAAGGCATTTTCAAGGATTTTCTGAAAACTATTTTTTTAGATAAAATATACCTGTGAGTAAGCTTCCTAAAAGAAAATCATAAAATTTTGCTTACTTTTCCCATAAATATTAATTGCAGAAAATTTATTTAAAAGTGTGAAAATGTAAGTATTTTAGCTAAAAAATGAGTTTTGCCAGAAAAGCACTCAAACCGCTTTAAAACGTCGAAATATGCAATAAAATACGATTTTAGCACATTTTTCTGAGCTTTTTAATGTTCATGTATTTTTCGAAAATAATATGAAATATTCTATAAAAATATTGATTTTATAGATTTTTAATGGGATTTTTAAAAATATGTAAATAATTAATAAATATTCAAAAATGCTATAAAACTTGATTTTATTGCATTTTTTGACGATTTAAGGCATTTTCAAGGATTTTGTGAAAAACTATTTTTTTTAGATAAAATATACCTATGAGTAAATAACAAAAAAGGCACAATACCATGACTGAACAATATCCCACACAACCCGCACATATAAAGAGAGAATAGTACTTGGTCTTCCGATTACATTTAAAAGTCTACTTCCAAATCAGAGGAAGTATTTAGTGGCAGCAGAAGGTAAAGAGTTGGGAAATGTATAGTGTAAGTGGATAGTAAGTAGAGTTAGAAGTGATTAATGTGGAGATTGATGAGCTATGCCCGAAATGGTATAGAGGAAGAATGGAAAAATGAAGGAAAAATAACAAAAGAAAAACGAATATACTTCCAAGGAAAAGGAGAAGGGAGAAAGAGAAGGAATAGTTATCACGGGTCTAAGTTTAGAGATTTAAACATTATGGAGGAAAGATCAACAGAACAAGCCAGGGCTAAGATTCATAAGGGAAAGTATAAGGGGTTCAACAGGCGGCGACTGAAAGTTAGACGTAGGGTAGACAGTTTAGCAGAAGACCAATCAATGGATGACTGTGATCTCTGACATACAGAAAAGAGCATTATTAGTGTCGGCAAGCCTAACACTATTTTTGTGCTCCTGAGTCTGTCAGAAAGAGATCGGCCAGTTTCTCCGAAGTACTGAAGAGGACAGGAGGAGCAAGAAATAGAGTAGACACCAGGAGAATCTGTGGAGGTAGGAGGTATGAACTAGATTAGTGCAAGAGTGTTAGTTTGGCGAAAGGTAAGTTTGATGTCTAAGGAACGGAGAGAGTTGCTGAGATTAAGAGACCAGAGATGTAGGGAAGGCAAGGACTGAGAGTTCTCAGGAGTAGAGGGTTTGAGAGAAGAAAGTCCGTTCTTTGGCCTCATGACTTAAGTCTCTTCCAACCTTTTCTTGATGCTCTTAATAATCTTGCCTTCCATTAAGTTTAAAGCTGATTGGGAATCTAATTTTTGCTTCCTTTCCTTGATGTTCATGTCCACCGTTCAGTTACAGGTTTTGCTTCCGTACCGCAAGCCTATGCACAGTGGCATGTACATTCATTACTTCTTATCATGCCTTCCTCTACAAGAAGAGTGTTTTATCTCCCTTTTCTCCGTGCTCTGCATCTGTGATCCTCAGTTTCTTGAAGCAGAAATTTCCTTTCATAATTTTTTCCCGCCTGGGCTACCCTTCCCATTTCATAGACTCTGCTTTCTCAAAGCTAAACGGACTTTCTTCTCCTAAACCTCTACTCCTGAGAACTCTCCAGTCCTCTGCCTTCCCTACATCTCTGGTCTCTCTAATCTCAGCAATCTCTCCGTTCCTTAGACATCAAACTTACCTTTCGCCAAACTAACACTCTTCGCACTAATCTAGTTCATACCTCCCTACCTCCAAGATTCTCCTGGTGTCTACTCTATTTCTTGCTCCTCTGTCCTCTTCAGTCTTCGAGAAACTGGCCGATCTCTTTCTGACAGACTTCAGGAGCACAAAAATAGTGTTAGGCTTGCTGACACTAATAATGCTCTTTTCTGTCATGTCAGAGATCATATCATCCCATTGATTGGTCTTCTGCTAAAACTGTCTACCCTACGTCTAACTTTCATAGTCGCGCCTGGTTGAATCCTCCCTATACACAACTTTCCCTGTATGAATCTTAGCCTGGCTTTGCTCTTGTTGATGCTTTCCTCTCTCATTACATTGTTAAATGCTCTAAACTTCAGAACACCCGTGACTTAACCTGATTCCTTCCTGTCTTATCTTCCCCCTTCTCCTTTTTCTCCTTGGGTTTTCCTTTCTTTCTGTTCTTTCTTTTGCCTTGTATTTTCCTTCATTTTTCGCTTTTCTTCCCTCTCGTACCCCCTTGCGGGTCCTAGCCTCATAGCAGTGCTCCTTCCCATATGACTGTCTACTCTACTACCTTTACTACTACCTTTACTACTACCACTACTACCACTACTCCTACATTTCCCCACTCTCTTGTACCCTCCCCTGTCTGCCTGCCTATAAATACCCTTCCTCTGTCTCTGTGTGTAGTGTGACTTTGTAAATGGTCCAAGTCGGGCCGAAACGTCGTCGTAAGCTCCTCTTTTATATGTGCGGGTTGTGTGTGTACCTATGAGTAAGCTTCCAAAAAGAAAATCATAAAATTTTGCTTACTTTTCCCATAAATTTCAATTGCAGTAGAAATTCTATTTAAAAGTGTGAAAATCTAAGTATTTTAGCTAAAAAATTAGTTTTGTCAGAGAAGCATCAAACCGCTATAAAACGTCGAAATATGCCATAAAATGCGATTTTAGCACATTTTTCTGAGCTTTTTAATGTTTCATGTATTTTTCGAAAATAATATGAAATATTCTATAAAAATATTGATTTTTATAGATTTTTAATGGGATTTTTAAAAATATGTAAATAATTAATATATATTCAAAAATGCTATAAAACGATATTTTATTGCATTTTTTGACGATTTAAGGCATTTTCAAGGATTTTCGGAAAAACTTTTTTTTAGATAAAATATACCTATAAGTAAGCTTCCTAAAAAAATCATAAAATTTTGCTTACTTTTCCTATAAATTTCAATTGCAGTAGAAATTCTATTTAAAAGTGTGAAAATCTAAGTATTTTAGCTAAAAAATGAGTTTTGTCAGAAAAGCATCAAACCGCTCTAAAACGTCGAAATATGCCATAAAATGCGATTTTAGCACATTTTCTGAGCTTTTTAATGTTTCATGTATTTTTCGAAAATAATATGAAATATTCTTTTAAAATATTGATTTTTATAGATTTTTAATATGATTTTTTAAAAATATGTAAACAATTAATATATATTCAAAAATGCTATAAAACTTGATTTTATTGCATTTTTTGACGATTTAAGTCATTTTCAAGGATTTTCTGAAAAACTATTTTTTTAGATAAAATATACCTGTGAGTAAGCTTCCTAAAAGAAAATCATAAAATTTTGCTTACTTTTCCCATAAATATTAATTGCAGTAGAAATTCTATTTAAAAGTGTGAAAATGTAAGTATTTTAGCTAAAAAATGAGTTTTGCCAGAAAAGCACTCAAACCGCTTTAAAACGTCGAAATATGCAATAAAATACGATTTTAGCACATTTTTCTGAGCTTTTTAATGTTTCATGTATTTTTCGAAAATAATATGAAATATTCTATAAAAATATTGATTTTTATAGATTTTTAATGGGATTTTTTAAAAATATGTAAATAATTTATAAATATTCAAAAATGATATAAAACGTTATTTTATGGCATTATTGACGATTCAAGGCATTTTCAAGGATTTTCTGAAAAACTATTTTTTTAGATAAAATATACCTATGAGTAAGCTTCCAAAAGAAAATCATAAAATTTTGCTTACTTTTCCCATAAATTTCAATTGCAGTAGAAATTCTATTTAAAAGTGTGAAAATCTAAGTATTTTAGCTAAAAAATTAGTTTTGTCAGAGAAGCATCAAACCGCTCTAAAACGTCGAAATATGCCATAAAATGCGATTTTAGCACATTTTTCTGAGCTTTTTAATGTTTCATGTATTTTTCGAAAATAATATGAAATATTCTATAAAAATATTGATTTTTATAGATTTTTAATGGGATTTTTTAAAAATATGTAAATAATTAATATATATTCAAAAATGCTATAAAACGATATTTTATTGCATTTTTTGACGATTTAAGGCATTTTAGAGGATTTTCGGAAAAACTTTTTTTTTTAGATAAAATATACCTATAAGTAAGCTTCCTAAAAAAAAAATCATAAAATTTTGCTTACTTTTCCTATAAATTTCAATTGCAGTAGAAATTCTATTTAAAAGTGTGAAAAATCTAAGTATTTTAGCTAAAAAATGAGTTTTGTCAGAAAAGCATCAAACCGCTCGAAAACGTCGAAATATGCCATAAAATGCGATTTTAGCACATTTTTCTGAGCTTTTTAATGTTTCATGTATTTTTCGAAAATAATATAAAATATTCTATAAAAAAATTGATTTTTATAGATTTTTAATAGGATTTTTTAAAAATATGTAAATAATTAATAAATATTCAAAAATGCTATAAAACTTGATTTTATTGCATTTTTTGACGATTTAAGGCATTTTCAAGGATTTTGTGAAAAACTATTTTTTTTCGATAAAATATACCTGTGAGTAAGCTTCCTAAAAGAAAATCCTAGCTTTTTTATGTTTCATGTATTTTTCGAAAATAATATGTAATATTCTATAAAAATATTGATTTTTATAGATTTTTAATGGGATTTTTTAAAAATATGTAAATGATTAATATATATTCAAAAATGCTATAAAATTATATTTTATTGCATTTTTTGACGATTTAAGGCATTTTCAAGGATTTTGTGAAAAACTATTTTTTTTAGATAAAATGTGAAACAGAAACCTGAAACTGTTTTACATGATGGTAGGATTGCTGGTGTCTTTTTCTGTCTCATAAACACGCTGGATAACAGGTATATCTAGCTACTTTACTTACACTTTAGGTCACACTACACTGGCATACACATGCATATATATACATACACACATCTAGGTTTTTCTTCTTTCTTAATAGCTCTTGTTCTTTTTATTTTCTCTATTGTCCATGGGGAAGTGGAAAAGAATCTTTCCTCCGTAAGCCATGCGTGTCGTATGAGGCGACTAAGATGCCGGGAGCAATGGGCTAGTAACCCTTCTCCTGTACAAATCTACTAAAACGAGAAGAAGAAAAACTTTATAAAATTGGGGTGTCTGAATGTGCGTGGATGTAGTGGATGATAAGAAAGAGATGATTGCCGATGTTATGAATGAAAAGAATTTGGGATGTCCTGGCCCTAAGCGAAACAAAGCTGAAGGGGGTAGGCGAGTTTCAGTGGGGAGAAATAAATGGGATTGTCAGGAGTATCTGAGAGAGTTAGAGCTAAGGAAGGGGTAGCAATAATGTTGAAGGATCAGTTATGGAAGGAAAAGAGGGAATATAAATGTAAATTCAAGGATTATGTGGATTAAAATAAGGGTCGGATGCGAAAAGTGGGTCATAATAAGCGTGTATGCACCTGGAGAAGAGAGGAGTGTAGAGGAGAGAGAGAGATTTTGGGAGATGTTAAGCGAATGTATAGGAACTTTTGAACCAAATGAGAGAGTAATTGTGGTAGGGGACCTAAATGCTAAAGTGGGAGAAACATGCAGAGAGGGTGTAGTAGGTAAGTTTGGGGTGCCAGGTGTAAATGATAATGGGAGCCCTTTGATTGAACTTTGTATAGAAAGGGGTTTAGTTATAGGTAATACATATTTTAAGAAAAAGAGGATAAATAAGTATACAAGATATGATGTAGGGCGAAATGACAGTAGTTTGTTGGACTATGTATTGGTAGATAAAAGACTGTTGAGTAGACTTCAGGATGTACATGTTTATAGAGGGGCTACAGATATATCAGATCACTTTTTAGTTATAGCTACAGTGGGAGTAAAAGGTAGATGGGATACAAGGAAAATAGAATCAGTAAGTAAAAGAGAGGTGAAGGTTTATAAACTAAAAGAGGAGGCAGTTAGGGTAAGATATAAACAACTATTGGAGGATAGATGGGCTAGTGAGAGTGTAGGCAATGGGGTCGAAAATGTATGGGGTAGATTTAAAAATGTAGTGTTAGAGTGTTCAGCAGAAGTTTGTGGTTACAGGCGAGTGGGTGCAGGAGGGAAGAGGAGCGATTGGTGGAATGATGATGTAAAGAGAGTAGTAAGGAGAAAAAGTTAGCATATGAGAGGTTTTTACAAAGTAGAAGTGATGCAAGGAGGGAAGAGTATATGGAGAGAAAAAGAGAGGTTAAAAGAGTGGTGAAGCAATGTAAAAAGAGAGCAGATGAGAGAGTGGGTGAGATGTTATCAGCAAATTTTGTTGAAAATAAGAAAAAGTTTTGGAATGAGATTAATAAGTTGAGGAAGCCTAGAGAACAAATGGATTTGACAGTTAAAAATAGGAGAGGAGAGTTATTAAATGGAGAGTTAGAGGTATCGGGAAGATGGAGAGAATATTTTGAGGATTTGTTAAATGTTGATGAAGACAGGGAAGCTGTGATTTCGTGTGTAGGGCAAGGAGGAATAACATCTTGTAGGAGTGTGGAAGAGCCAGTTGTGGGTGTAGGGGAAGTTCGTGAGGCAGTGGGTAGAATGAAAGGGGTAAGGCAGCTGGGATTGATGGGATAAAGATAGAAATGTTAAAAGCAGGTGGGGATATAATTTTGGAGTGGTTGGTGCTATTATTTAATAAATGTATGGAAGAGGGTAAGGTACCTAGGGATTGGCAGAGAGCGTGTATTGTTCCTTTGTATAAAGGCAAAGGGGACAAAAGAGAGTGCAAAAATTATAGGGGAATAAGTCTGTTGAGTGTACCTGGTAAAGTGTATGGTAGAGTTATTATTGAAAGAATTAAGAGTAAAACAGAAAGCAGGATAGCAGATGAACAAGGGGCTTTAGGAAAGGTAGGGGTGTGTAGACCAAGTGTTTACAGTGAAACATATAGGTGAACAGTATTTGGATAAGGGTAAAGATGTTTTGTGGCATTTATGGATTTGGAAAAGGCGATGATAGGGTAGATAGGGGCAATGTGGCAGATGTTGCAGGTGTATGGAATAGAGGAAGGTTACTGAAAGCAGTGAAGAGTTTATGAGGATAGTGAGGCTCAGGTTAGAGTGTGTAGGAGGGAAGGGACTATTTCCCAGTAAAAGTGGGCCTTAGACAAGGATGTGTGATGTCACCGTGGTTGTTCAATATATTTATAGATGGGGTTGTAAGAGAAGTGAATGCGAGGGTCTTGGCAAGAGGTGTTGGGCTAAAAGATAAAGAAGCAAATACAAAGTGGGAGTTGTCACAGTTGCTTTTGCTGATGACACTGTGCTTTGGGAGATTCTGAAGAGAAGCTGCAGAGGTTGGTGGATGAATTTGGTAGGGTGTGTAAAAGAAGAAAATTGAAAGTGAATATAGGAAAGAGTAAGGTGATGAGGATAACAAAAAGAATAGGTGACGAAAGATTGGATATCAGATTGGAGGAGAGAGTATGGAGGAGGTGAATGTATTCAGATATTTGGGAGTGGACATGTCGGCGGATGGGTCTATGAAGGATGAGGTGAATCATAGAATTGATGAGGGGAAAAGGGTGTGTGGAGCACTTCGGAGTCTGTGGAGACAAAGAACCTTGTCCATGGAAGTAAAGAGGGGAATGTATGAGAGTATAGTTATACCAACGCTCTTATATGGGTGTGAAGCATGGGTGATGAATGTTGCAACGAGGAGAAGGCTGGAGGCAGTGGAGATGTCATGTCTGAGGTCAATGTGTGGTGTGAATATAATGCAGAGAATTCGGAGTTTGGAAATTAGGAGGAGGTGCGGATTACCAAAACGATTGTTCAGAGAGCTGAGGAGGGGTTGTTGAGGTGGTTTGGACATGTAGAGAGAATGGAACGAGACAGAGTGACTTCGAGAGTGTATAAATCTGTAGTGGAGGGAAGGCGGGTAGGGGTCGGCCTAGGAAAGGTTGGAGGGAGGGTAAAGGAAGTTTTGTGTGCGAGGGGCTTGGACTTCCAGCAAGCATGTGTGAGCGTATTTGATAGGAGTGAATGGAGGCATATGGTTTTTAATACTTGACGTGCTGTTGGAGTGTGAGCAAAGTAACATTTATGAAGGGATTCAGGGAAACCGGCAGGCCGGACTTGAGTTCTGGAGATGGGAAGTACAGTGCCGGCACTCTGAAGGAGGGGTGTTAATGTTGCAGTTTTATAACTGTAGTGTAAAGCACCCTTCTGGCAAGACAGTGATGGAGTGAATGATTATGAAAGTTTTTCTTTTTCGGGCCACCCTGCCTTGGTGGGAATCGGCCGATGTGTTAATAATAAAAAAAAAAAAAAATACATATGAGTAAGCTTCCTAAAAGAAAATCATAAAATTTTGCTTACTTTTCTCATAAATTTCAATTGCAGTAGAAATTCTATTTAAAAGTGTGAAAATGTAAGTATTTTAGCTAAAAAATGAGTTTTGCCAGAAAAGCACTCAACCCGTTCTAAAACGTCGAAATATGCAATAAAATACGATTTTAGCACATTTTTCAGAGCTTTTTAATGTTTCATGTATTTTTCGAAAATAATATGAAATATTCTATAAAAATATTGTTTTTTATAGATTTTTAATGGGATTTTTTAAAAATATGTAAATAATTAATAAATATTCAAAAATGCTATAAAACTTGATTATATTGCATTTTTTGACGATTTAAGGAATTTTCAAGGATTTTGTGAAAAACTATTTTTTTAGATAAAATATACCTATGAGTAAGCTTCCTAAAAAAAAATCATAAAATTTTGCTTACTTTTCCCATAAATTTCAATTGCAGTAGAAATTCTATTTAAAAGTGTGAAAATCTAGGTATTTTAGCTAAAAAATGAGTTTTGTCAGAAAAGCATCAAACCGCTCTAAAACGTGGAAATATGCAATAAAATACGATTTTAGCACATGTATTTTTCGAAAATAATATGAAATATTCTATTAAAATATTGATTTTTATAGATTTTTAATATGATTTTTTAAAAATATGTAAACAATTAATATATATTCAAAAATGCTATAAAACTTGATTTTATTGCATTTTTTGACGATTTAAGGCATTTTCAAGGATTTTCTGAAAAACTATTTTTTTTAGATAAAATATACCTGTGAGTAAGCTTCCTAAAAGAAAATCATAAAATTTTGCTTACTTTTCCCATAAATATTAATTGCAGTAGAAATTCTATTTAAAAGTGTGAAAATGTAAGTATTTTAGCTAAAAAATGAGTTTTGCCAGAAAAGCACTCAAACCGCTTTAAAACGTCGAAATATGCCATAAAATACGATTTCAGCACATTTTTCTGAGCTTTTAATGTTTCATGTATTTTTCGAAAATAATATGAAATATTCTATAAAAATATTGATTTTTATAGATTTTTAATGGGATTTTTAAAAATATGTAAATAATTATTTAAAAATTCAAAAATGTATAAAACTTATTTTATGGCATTTTTTTTAAAGATTCAAGGCATTTTCAAGGATTTTCTGAAAACTATTTTTTAGATAAAATATACCTGTAATAAGCTTCCTAAAGAAAATCATAAAAATTTTTCTTACTTTTCCCATAAATTTCAATTGCAGTAGAAATTCTATTTAAAAGTGTGAAAATCTAAGTATTTTAGCTAAAAATGAGTTTTGTCCAGAAAAGCATCAAACCGCTTAAAACGTCGAAATATGCAATAAAATACGATTTTAGCACATTTTTCTGAGCTTTTTAATGTTTCATGTATTTTTCGAAAAATATGAAATATTCTATATAAATATTGATTTTTATAGATTTTTAATGGGATTTTTAAAATATGTAAATAAATTAAATATTATTTAAAAAATGCTAATAAAACAGGAAAAACTATTTTAGATAAAATATACCTGTGAGTGAAGCTACTAAAAGAAAATCATAAAATTTTGCTTACTTTTCCCATAAATTTCAATTGCAGTAGAAATTCTATTTAAAGTGTGAAAATGTAAGTATTTTGCTAAAAATGAGTTTTGCCAGAAAAGCACTCAAACCGCTTTAAAACGTCGAAATATGCAATAAAATACGATTTTAGCACATTTTTCTGAGCTTTTTAAATGTTTCATGTATTTTTCGAAAATAATATGAAATATTCTATAAAAATATTGATTTTTATAGATTTTTAATGGGATTTTTTAAAAATATGTAAATAATTAATATATATTCAAAAATTTCAATTCCAGTAGAAATTCTATTTAAAAGTGTGAAAATGTAAGTATTTTAGCTAAAAAATGAGTTTTGCCAGAAAAGCACTCAAACCGCTTTAAAACGTCGAAATATGCAATAAAATACGATTTTAGCACATTTTTCTGAGCTTTTTAATGTTTCATGTATTTTTCGAAAATAATATGAAATATTCTATTAAAATATTTATTTTTATAGATTTTTAATGGGATTTTTTAAAAATATGTAAATAATTAATATATATTCAAAAATGCTATAAAAAGATATTTTATTTTATTTTTTGACGATTTAAGGCATTTTCAAGGATTTTGTGAAAAACTATTTTTTTAGATAAAATATACCTATGAGTAAGCTTTCCTAAAAAA
>WNWK01035346.1:0-19835 GCA_009830355.1 Cherax destructor | reverse complement strand
TTTCAGTTTTTTTTAACTCTTATAATATAAATTGAGCAGCAGTAAGAGGTCGTTTAATTCAACCCTTGAACGACGATACGCCAACAACGCTGAAAGGGGTTTGGGTAACTTTAAAAAAGGGGTGAACTCGGACCCCTAACCGTCTGACTCGAATGGGTGGCAAAAAACCCCCCAACCCAACACGCTGGGGCGCTATGCCTTTAGACTTGCAATTCCCCAAATACGTTTGGAGCTGAATAACCAAAAAAAAATTTTGCACACAAAAGTAGAAGGCTGACACGAAAAACAAATCAAATTGCAATACTCACAAAAACGGTTGACCAAAAGGAAGGAATCAAAAAAGACCCAAAAATTCGTGAAGCGTTGGCAAAGCGTAAGCAATGCCAGATAGCAAGCTATCTAGATACAAGACTAACTCCTGCTCGAACTTCAACTCTAGGCTCAACTCCTGCTCAACTCCAAATTCAGCTCCCGGACAGGCTACCCATATTACAACCTCAGGTTCAATGGCCTGTTAACCTGAGTGTAAAAGGGAGCTTGGAGCAAAGAAACACAGTAGAAAATGCTTTGAATTTGTATTTGCTTTACCAAGCTATGATTATATAAGACTTTTGTCTTTTCCTTCACCAAGTAAATAGAAAAGGGCTTTACACATATGTACACTATATACAGAAAGAGTAGTATTTAGTACACGCCACAGTTGTCAAGGCAAAACAGCAGCCAAAAGACAGAGACAACCTTCCACAACCAGCTCTATGCAGGAATTCCAATGACAAACTGCGAGTGGTATCCACGTCACCTTTGTCATTGTTAAACTCGCATTATAATTGGCTGAACCGAGTCGTTGATTTGATGATGGGGCCCCATCGCAAAACCCTTAACGATGGTTCGCTGGTTGGAGGGGGAGCCTATGTGGGTGTGTTTAACATGCTCCGAATAAAGGTTACGTACTCTTTGCATGCAACAATCTAGGTACCATGATGGTAATGCTGGAGCTGTAGTAAGAATGATGGTCTCTAGACACCATGATGGTAATGTTGGAGCTGTGGTAAGAATGATGGTATTTAGGTACTATGATGGTAATGCTGGAACTGTGGTAAGAATGGTGGTATCAGGCACCATGATGGCAATGCTGGACCTGTGGTAAGAATGATGGTATCTAGGTACCATGATGGTAATGCTGGAGCTGTGGTAAGAATGATGGTATCAGGCACCATGATGGTAATGCTGGAGCTGTGGCAAGGATGATTGTATCTAGGTACCATGATGGTAATGCTAGAGCTGTGATAAGAATGATGGTATCAGGCACCATGATGGTAATGCTGGAGCTGTAGTAAGAATGATGGTCTCTAGACACCATGATGGTAATGCTGGAGCTGTGGTAAGAATGATGGTATCTAGGCACTACGATGGTAATGCTAGAGCTGTGGTAAGAATGATGATATCAGGCACCATGATGGTAATGCTGGAGCTGTAGTAAGAATGATGGTCTCTAGGGACCATGATGGTAATTCTGGAGCTGTAGTAAGAATGATGGTATCTAGGCACTACGATGGTAATGCTGGAGCTGTGGTAAGAATGAATGGGAAAATGTTGGTACCCGGGGTTGAAGTTGATATCATTGAGGTAAAATTTGACTTCAAACTGACAATGAAGAACCACATTGTAAATCTCGCAAACAAAGTGAATAGAAAGCTCATAGCACTTCGATTTATCTCATCTGCTCGACAGTAGAGGTTGTATGCTACACTTTCCTGGAATACCTGCCCCCCCCTCATCTTATCTTTGACAGAAAAAAGAACACAACAAAATGACTCATTGCTACCCTGGACAGATCTTTCATTTCAGCTTAGCCTTCAACACAGGAGGGCTCTGGGTGGCCCCACTGTAATGTACAAGGTCAACATTGTCAAGGTATTGATCAAGGCTCCACTTCGAGGACACTGAGAAGTGAGCTTCTACACAACAAGACGGGCAGCAGACAGCAACAACACTCCGAATGCACCCTTTTCAAGAACATCACTTCATATGAGATCATTTATTTTTAAGATGACTCGTGTCTGGAACATGTTCATACAGCAAAATGACAACAACATAAAGTCAGTTGACAAAAAAATAAATAAAACTGTTGGCCCACAGATGACTACAACTTTGTTATGGTAACTATCTCTGTATCTCTTAACAATAAAAATATTTTCAAATGAGTTGATGTAGGTAACAGCTCTTACCTGGTGTAGGTGGGTAGGTGCTGATACAGTAGTGTGGAGAGTGTGGGTGTAGGTAGGTAGGTGCTGGTACAGTAGTGTGGAGAGTGTGGGTGTAGGTGGGTAGGTGCTGGTACAGTACTGTGTGGAGAGTGTGGGTATAGGTAGGCAGGTGCTGAAACAGTAGTGTGTTGAGAATGTGGGTGTAGGTGGGTAGGTGTTGGTACAGTATTGTGTGGAGAATGTGGGTGTAGGTGGGTATACCTGGAGAGAGTTCCAGGGGTCAACGTCCCTGCGGCTCGGTCTGTGACCAGGCCTCATGTTGGATCAGAGCCTGATCAACCAGGCTGTTACTGCTGGCCGCACGCAGTCCAACGTACGAACCACAGCCTGGCTGGTCAGGTACCGACTTTAGGTGCCTGTCCAGTGCTTGCTTGAAGACAGCCAGGGGTTTGTTGGTAATCCCCCTGATGTATGCTGGGAGGCAGTTGAACAGTCTTAGGCCCCTGACACTTATTGTGTTGTCTCTCAACGTGCTAGTGGCACCCCTGCTTTTCATTGGGGGATGTTACAATCACTCGTAGGGAGTGATTCTCGTGTGCAAGTTTGGTACTAATCCCTCGAGAATTTTCCACGTGTATATAATAATGTATCTCTCCCGCCTGCGTTCAAGGGAGTACAGGTTTAGGAACTTCAAGCGTTCCCAGTAATTGAGGTGGTTTATCGCAGTTATGCGTGCCGTGAAGGTTCTCTGCACATTTTCTAGGTCAGCAATTTCACTTGCCTTCAAAGGTGCAGTTAGTGTGCAGCAATATTCCAGCCTAGATAGAACAAGCGACCTGAAAAGTGTCAACATGGGCTTGGCATCCCTGGTTTTGAAGGCTCTCATTATCCATCCTGTCATTTTTCTAGCAGATGCGATTGCTACGGTGTTATGGTCCTTGAAGGTGAGATCCTCTGACATGATCACTCCCAGGTCTTTGACATTAGTTTTTCGCTCTACAGAGTGGTTGGAATTTGTTTTGTACTCCGATGAGATTTTAATTTCCTCACGTTTTCTATATCTGAGTAATTGAAATTTCTCATCATTGAAGTTCATATTGTTTTCTGCATCCCATTTAAAGATTTGGTTTATGTCTGCTTGGATTCTTGCAATGTCTTCAACGGTGGATACTGTCATGCAGATTCGGGTGTCATCTGCAAAGGAAGACACGACACTGTGGCTTATATCCCTGTCTATGTCCGATATGAGGATGATGAACAGGATGGGAGCGAGTACTGTGTCTTGTGGAACAGAGCTTTTCACTGTAGCCGCCTCAGACTTTACTCTGTTGACTACTACTCTTTGTGTTCTACTTGTTAGGAAATTATAGATCCATCTACCAACTTTTCCTGTTATTCCTTTATCACGCATTGTGTGTGCAATAACACCATGGTCACACTTGTCAAAGGCTTTTGCAAAGTCTGTGTATATAACATCTGCATTCTGTTTGTCTTCTAGAGCATCCAGGACCTTGTCGTAGTGGTACAGTAGTTGGGACAGACAGGAGCGACCTGCTCTAAACCCATGCTGCCCTGGGTTGTGTAATTGATGGGTATCTAGATGAGTGGCGATCTTGCTTCTTAGAACCCTTTCAAAGATTTTTATGATATGGGACGTTAGTGCTATTGGTCTGTAGTTCTTTGCTATTGCTTTACTGCCCCTTTTGTGGAGCGTGGCTATGTCTGTTGTTTTTAGTAACTGTGGGACGACCCCAGTGCCCATGCTCCCTCTCCATAGAATGTTAAAAGCACGTGATAGGGGAAGGTGCTGGTACGGTAGTGTGTGGAGAGTGTGGGTGTAGGTGGGTAGGTGCTGGTACAGTAGCGTGAAGAGTGTAGGTGGGTAGGTGCTGGTATAGTAGTGTGGAGAGTGAGGGTGTAGGTGAGTAGGTGCTGGTACAATAGTTTGTGGAGGGTGTGGGTGTACGTGGGTTAGTGCTAGTGCAATATATTTACTCTACTTGTACTCACCTCCAGAACTCAATGTTAACATAACCACCCTTTCATCAGAGTGCATTCACTTTACTTGTACCCACATATAGAACTCAGTATCAACATCATCCTTCAGAGTACATTCACTCTATTTGTATGTACCATCAAGATGCAATATCAACATTACCACCCATCCTTCAGAGTACTTTCACTCTACTTGTACTCACCTCCAGGACTCAAGTCCTACTAATCAGTATCACTGTATTGCTCCATGTTGCCTTGCTTGACCTCCTACAACAAGTAATGTCATAAATAACTCAAATCTTATGCTCTCACATACACCTGCTGCATATCAAAGAATTTTCCAGTCAAAACCTCCTTCACCCCCATCGCACCAACCTTTCCTGAGGTGACCCCTACTCTTCTATCCTTCCAGGGAAGATTTAAACACTCTATTGGTTATCTTATTCAATTCCATTCTCTAAATGCACAAACTACCTCTGCAACATCAAGTTAGCTCTGTGAATTATATCTTTGTGTTGCTGCATGAGTTTGTGGAGGGTGGGAGCAGGTGGGAGTATACTGTAAGAGTGGTAGTGTAATAAAGTACCTGGAGAGTGTGGTGGTACAGTAAGAGTGGTAGAGTAATAAAGAACCTGGAGAGTGTGGTGGTACAGTAAGAGTGGTAGTAAGCCTACATAATGAGTATAACCTGGAGATGTGGTGGTACAGTAAGAGTGGTAGTGATAATACCTGAATTTTTTATGTAATAAAACCTGGAGAGTGTGTTACAGTAAGAGTGGTAGTGTAATAAAGTACCTGGAGGTGGACATGAGTTTTTAATCCTGCAGGTGGTCAGAGATTTAAAGACCTATGTGGTTAGTGTTAATTCCATGTTCTAAATGTAAAACCTGGAGATGTGGTGGTACAGTAAGTTAGTCTGGAATTGTGTACTTGTGTAAGTATGAAGTTGTGTGGAGGAGTGTGGAGAGGTGGGGTACAGTAAGAGTGGTAGAGTAATAAAGTACCTGGAGAGTGTGGTGGTACAGTAAGAGTGGTAGAGTAATAAAGTACCTGGAGAGTGTGGTGGTACAGTAAGAGTGGTAGAGTAATAAAGTACCTGGAGAGTGTGGTGGTCGAATGGTGGAGTGGTGGTTAAAGTCTGGAGAAGTGGGATGGTTACAGTAAAGTGTAGGTAAAAAGGGCACCTGGTCTTGCTGGACACCCCAACCAGGCCAGGTCCAACTTTGACGCTCTGCAAGTGTGATCCCACCAAGTGAAACTGTGTACGGTAATTATACCTGGAGAGTGTCACCAATTATCACCGTAGTACAGTGTACCTGAGATGTACAGTATGGTAAGTGTACCTGATCTGTGTACATAATGGTAGATAATAAATACCTGGAGAGTGTCATCCTTTATAGTTGACCATCTTGTATCAGACCATTCCATCCAGGCCCCTCACACCCTTGAGTCTGTCATCCACCAATACAACCTGGATAACACTGTCAGTGTCACCACCATTATCACCTTGTACAGTGTACCACATTTCACTATTACAGTGTCAACCATTATCACATGTACAGTTCACCACTTTGTAAGAAATTATCACCTGTAAAGTGTCACATTATCATCTCTTACAAGTTTCACCATCATTGTCTCAACCATTATCACAAGTGTACAGTGTCACCATTATTATCACCCATGAAGAGTGTCACTATCATTATAACAAGTGTACAGTGTTATGATAATGATAATGTTTATTTCAACATAATACAGTGTTTGTACAAAGGGTAATGACATTTGGATGTACCTGCCAAGAGTCACTATATATATGCAGATCATATATCGGGGCAATAACAATAAAGTGTAATTTAGGAATTTACAATAAATAAAAGATAAATGAATATTGTATTATTTCAAGCTACATGGCATTAACAAGTTTAATTGAGAGAAATTACAAGTTTGGTTATTAACCTTAAGTGGACACAATCAATTGTTTAACGATTGTGAGTGTTACAGATATTGAGAATAAGTGTATAATGATTATGATGTTTTACATATGTTCGTGACATTGAGAATATGCATGAATAGTTTTTACATATTTAGCTGATCCTGGGATATGTTAGGTAGTTTTGAAAATGCTGAGTCAGTGGTTTTAGGGATTTCTGGCAGTGTTCCAGATTTTGGGTCATTTTATGTTCACTGAATTTTTGAAGAGACTAAGGCAGACACGAGGAATGTCATAGAGACTTGTGTATAACATTATGTCTATGTGTCCTGTTGCAACTATCATGAAAGTACTTTAGGTCGGGATTTATATTATCACACATATACAGTGTCAGCACCATTATCACCTGTGTACAGTATCAGTACCACTATCACCATGTACAGTGTCAGTACCACTACCACCATGTGGAGTATCAGTACCATTATCACCATGTACAGTGTCAGTACCATTATCACCATGAACAGTGTCAGTACCATTATCACCATGAACAGTGTCAGTACCATTATCACCATGAACAGTGTCAGTACCACTACCACCATGTACAGTGTCAGTACCATTATCACCATGTACAGTGTCAGTACCATTAACACCATGAACAGTGTCAGTACCATTATCACCATGTACAGTGTCAGTACCATTATCACCTGTGTACAGTGTCAGTAGCATTATATCATTATCACCTGTGTAGTATATAGTGTTAGCATAATTTTAACATTTGTACAGTGTCAGTACCATTATCACCATGTACAGTGTCAGTACCATTATCTCCATGTACAGTGTCAGTACCATTATTACCATGTACAGTGTCAGTACCATTATATCCATGTACAGTGTAAGTACCATTATCACCATGTACAGTGTCAGTACCATTATCATCATGTACAGTGTCAGTACCATTATCACCATGTACAGTGTCAGTACCATTATATCCATGTACAGTGTAAGTACCATTATCACCATGTACAGTATAAGTACCATTATCACCATGTACAGTGTCAGTACCATTATCACCATGTACAGTGTCAGTACCATTATCACCTGTGTATATTGTTATTATGACAAAATTCACCAAGAAGTGCACTAAACCTGTACGAGTCATAAAGATCTGCAAAAGTGAGGAAGTTCTTGACAACAAGAAGTAGTATAGTGTACAAGATGTATTATGATCAGCAGACAAGCTGGACACAGTGCCAGGCTGTGAGAGTAGTGTAAGTAAGTAAGTTTATTCAGGTATACACAAATACATTTACATAGATTATCATACATAGCAGCATATGTGTAGAGAACCTAGGATAACCCAAAAAGTCAGACAGAGTGACTTATTTCCATTGGGGTCCTTTCAGTAACTTAATATTATACACTGTAGGAGATATATGTTATTATACTATAAAGGATATATACTAGGAATAAGGTAAAAAGAGTTATTTACATATACATGTGTGTTAGCTAAAAAAAATAAAAATCATTCTCCTCCCTTTCTGTCGCTACATTCATTAGGTACCTTTTGGTTCTTTTCTTGAACTGGCTCATGCTATGACTGGCTTTGACATGTGCAGGCAGTCTGTTCCATTCTTTTATTGCTGTACAATAAAAGGTGTTTGAAGCCTGGCCACTGACTGTGGGTACTACAAAGTTGTGCTCTCTCCCCCTAGTACTATGACTGCTTTGGTTCCCAGCCTTGACAAAATTGGCAGCAAGATATTCTGGACACTGTTTGTGAGCAATTTTATAAACTTTATTTAACTTAAGTTGTTTTACTCTGTCTTCAATATTCAGCATATCCAATTGTTGTAATTCATCCTGGCCTACATGCTCTCTTGGTCCCAGGTCCAGGATGAATCTTACCATTTTGTTCTGGGTGATTTGCAGTTTATCTTTCGTTGAAAACAAGGAATCCTTTGACCAGATTCATAAGCTGACGGGGTTTTACACGCCCTCATTGAACACCCAAACAGCAACTACAACAAATAGATACAATACAAATAGACAGATCAACTTTTAAGGTGTTATTAGAAAAAAAAATACAGTGAGCCACAAACCGGATTCGCCCGGATTCGTCCAAGAAATAAGTGAACAAAGGACCGGATTAAAACGGATTCGTTAGAAATAAGCCAAATCAGAGGAACTGTTAAAAGCAACTAAATACTTCGAGAAATTATAGACTAGCTAGCTAGGAGAGTGGTCAAGTGTTGTAAGATGACCACCACCATGAAGATCTCTGTAGTCTGTAGAAAGGGTAAGGGACGAAAACAGGCCTGGATTGCTTGCAATCTCTGTGGTCAATGGTCCCATGGTATATGCAGGGATTTTCAACCAGTGACCACACTTGACATAAGCACAGAGAGATGTTTTTAGGTCTGCCCAAACGAGATACACCTGTATGAGAAAATTATATCTGTATTAAAAGACAAGAACACCAATAAAAGATACTTCTTGAAAGACATGTCAACATGGTATGACAGCTGGGAAAATAAGATGGGTGGTTTGGATGGAGCTGTCTTGAATGACAGCGCTCCTGAGGGTGCTAGTGTTGTCCTGGAGGACAGTGCTCCTGAGGGTGCTAGTGTTGTCCTGGAGGACAGTGCTCCTGAGGGTGCTAGTGTTGTCCTGGAGGACAGTGCTCCTGAAGATGCTAGTGTTGTCCTGGAGAACAGTCCTCCTGAGGGTGCTAGTGTTGTCCTGAAGGACAGTGCTTCTGAGGGTGCTAGTGATGTCCTGGAGGACAGTGAACCAAAAGGAGACACTGGCCCTGGTGATGAAACAAATCAAGACAATGCTATTCAATTCACAGAGGTACATAATAACGATACTGCTGGAGATGGAACAAAAGGGGATGATGCCTCAGGGAACAGTGTCGACACATTACCAGCAAAACCTGGTAGAAGCACAGATGTCCATACAGGGGGACAGATAGGGAGGAAACAGAAAAAAAATGCACCAGCAGCGAATGAAGCTACAATGAATCCTAGTAAACGGAAATCCAATCTATGCAAATACTATGCCTTGGGTATCTGCCGGCATAGTATATCTGGTAAAACAGGTGGGACATGCACTTTTGACCACCCCAAAAAATGCCGAACCCACATGACAACAGGAGAGTGCAACTTCCCTTCCTGTAACTTATTTCACCCAGAAATGTGTCACTCATCAATCCATGAAAGAAAATGCTACAACACATACTGCCAGACACATCATCTAAAGGGAACAAGAAGACACAGACCAGCTAAACTATGGGAAACAAAAGAGGGAAGCCACAACCCCTCCAGGGACGGAGTTTTTTTTAGGGCCAGGAGGGAAAAAAGACTGGCAAGAAATGACAATAATCCTACACCAACTGAAATCACTTCTGGAGCAGAGGCACGGACACTGGCCTCCACTCCAGAGCAACAGATATTAGGACCAGCAAACAAAACCCCAATAAATACCACCAATATAACGACATTTGTCTTTGCAAACATACAGGGTCTAAAACCGTCAAAAAACAAAAAAATTCCTTACATCAAGGGAATTCCAAATGAATTCCAAAGGGTGAGGAACAGAGTGCAGAGGCTTATAAAAGGCGCAAAGGCAAGGCACTATTGCTCAAAAATCGAAGAGTACAAGAATAACCCTAAAAAGCTATGGCAACAACTCAACATAAACCCATAGATAGATCTAACATAGTACTAAATGTTAATAACGAGGTATGCCACGAAACAACTCAAGTGGCAAATTGTTTTAATTCATACTACACAACTGTCGCATCAACACTAGTAGGTAAGCTACCAGCTGCATCAAATACCTTTAACACAGACTCTGATAAGTTTAAAACATACTGTACCAATAAAGGAGTAACTCCAAACAGTTGTCAACTAGTAAGTGTATCTCATGACTTCGTGCAAAAAGAACTAAGCAGGTTAAACCCAACTAAGAGCACCAGCCCAGATAACATCCCGTCTAAGTTCCTAAAAGATGGTGCCTCTGAACTGGCAATCCCCATTGCTCACATAATAAATTTGTCCATCACAACTAATACAGTACCAGAGGGGTTCAAGGAGGCCAGAGTTACTCCTATCTTCAAGAAAAATAGTAGGTCTGATGTCAGCAACTATAGGCCTGTTAGTATACTCAGTGTAATATCCAAAATTCTAGAGAGGGCGGTGTACTGTCAAGTAGTTAAGTATCTTAGTGACAACAACATTCTTCATAATTACCAATCAGGCTTTAGGAGACCTTACTCAACCGACACCTCCCTAATTAATCTGATGGATTACATTAGAACTGAAATGTCGATAGGGAACCTCATAGGAATGGTAACTTTAGACTTGCAAAAGGCCTTCGATACTGTCAACCACAATATATTATGTAAGAAACTTCAAGCTATCGGCATAGGTTCCACAGACTGGTTTAAGTCCTATCTTAGCAACAATAATGGAATGGCACAGACTGCCTGCACATGTCAAAGCCAGGTCAAGAAGAGAGCCAAAAGGTACCTAATGAACGTAGCGTCAGAAAGGGAGGAGAATGTTTTTTTATTTTTTTTTAGCTAACACACATGCAAATGTAAATAACTCTTTTTACCTTATTCCTAGTATATATCCTTTATAGTATAATAACATATATCTCCTACAGTGTATAATATTAAGTTACTAAAAGGACCCCAATGGAAATAAGTCACTGTGTCTGACTTTTCGGGTTATCCTAGGTTCTCTACACATATGCTTGCAGACTACCAGTGTAGTCTGCAAGGTGATGGAACGATTGGTGAATAGACATCTGATATGGTATTTGGAGACTCACAATAGTCTTTCTCCTCACCAATATTGCTTTCGCAAGGGCTGCTCTACTTTGGACTCATTGCTCCACTTAGATACGTATGTGCGAAATGCCTTTGCTAACAAACACTCTGTCCTCGCAGTCTTTTTTGATCTTGAGAAGGCATATGACACCACTTAGAGGTATAACATTTTAGCCCAAGCCCACTCTTTAGGCCTCCACGGTAATCTGCCAACTTTCCTTACTGCTTTCTTTTCTGACAGACATTTTCGTGTCCGGGTTGGCGCGTCGCTTTTCTCAGACTTTGTTCAGGCCGAAGGACTATGAATACCCTTCCTTCCGTTCTTCCATCGCATATTTGGTCATCACTTTATGTGGATGACTTCGCTATAGCTTACGAAGGCGCTGACTGTCGCCTGGTAGCGGCCTCCCTTCAGGATGTGATTGACCGGGTTTGCCATTGGACCACTTCTCATGGATTTAAATTTTCTAGTACAAAAACCCATTTTATTACCTTCACTAGACGTCCTCTTATCCCAAATATTCCATTGAATTTACATGGCTCAAGTTTTCCAGAATGTTATACGGCCAAGTTTCTTGGCCTTCTCTTCGATCGCCAGTTGACACTGAAACCGCATACTGTATTTCCTATTTGAATGTTGCTTGCCATGGTCGGCTGAATCTTCTGAAAACTCTTGCACATCGTTCATGGGGAGCAGATCGCCGGACTCTCCTCCGTTTGCATTCCACCCTAGTCTTGTCCAAGCTGGATTATGGAGAACAAGTCTATTCTGCAGCTTCTTCTACAACTCTCTCTAAGTTAGATCCCCTTCATCATCAAGGTCTACGTTTATGCCTTGGTGCTTTTCGTTCATCCCCTGTTGAAAGCCTCTATGCTGAGGCGAATGCTCCTTCCTTAGCTGATCGTCGTGATGCTCATTGCCTTCGTTACATTGTCCGCTCTCATGACTTTCGTGTTCCGTCTACGTATAGGTTGGTCTCAGACATTAGTAAAAGCCCATTATTTGTTCGACGCTCCTGCTTACTCCGACCGTTTTCTCTTCGTCTTCACTCACTCTGGTCTTCTCTCCACTTGCCTCCCTTCTATGTTCATTTAGCGTCTGCCTTTTCCCTTCCCTCTAGGAAGGTTCCAACAGTTCGTGTCTGTTCTTCCCTACTACCCTGCGCCAAAGCTCTCCTGCCTACGACTGCTTCTCGCTCTCTTTTTCTTGATAACTTCCGATCGCATGCTCATGCCATTGCTGTTTATAGATGGCTCCAAATCTTCTGATGGTGTTGGGTTCGCGGCAGTGTTCCCTGACGATGTTGTCCGGGAACATTTGTTAGATTCGGCTAGTATTTTTACTGCCGAGTTGTATGCCATTCTCATAGTGCTTCTCCGTATTACATATATGTCTCCTTCGACGTTTGTGATCATTTCAGATTCCCTCAGTACTTTACAAGTCATTAAATAATTTGATTTCCCTCATCCATTAGTCCTAGCTAGCAAAAGCTAGCAAAAGCAAAGACGTCGTTTTCTGTTGGATCCCTGGACAATGAACAAGCGGATACTGTGGATACTCCATGATGCAATCATGATGCAATCATGGAGTCTTGATTCTGAGGACTTGTACATAACCTTCACGGCAACAACTACTACTACAACTAACCCATATCTTTGGGTATGACCTTCTTCCACTGGGGAATCCCGCCTACCAGTGACTATGTCCTCGTCTGCTACCCGTCCCTTTCCACCTGACGTTAGTATATAAGCGCCAGCCTTCTTGTCTCTGCTCCAGAAACTCCACGACTTCGGTGGTGTTCACACCACTCCAAGGCTGAGGGACTGATTACCTCATCTTTTGTATATGGTTCTACTGCCTTCAAATATGTCCTAGAATCTGTATTGATAAAGCCACTGGATGGCGAAACGTCTACAATAAAGACACCCAGATGTTGCACATGTGTCTTTATTTCATCTTGTCGGTATTGTATACCATTCTTGTACAACGTACTACTATATAGAAAGACCCTTGTTATGCTGAGCATTTCTCGCAAATTAGGTCAGTTTTGTCCAAGGATGCGACCCACACCAGTCCACTAACACCCAGGTACCCATTTTGAATTGATGGGTGAACAGGGACAGGGACAGCAGGTGTCTTATGGAAACACGTCCCTAATGTTTTCCAGCCTTACCGAAGGAGATTCGAACCCCAGACCTCAGTGTGTGAGCTGAGTGCACTAGTGATGGAGCTACGGGACACCTTTAGGGGCCGAGGTGCTATTTATGAGGGGTAAAAACATTGAACCTGAAAAATTATGGAAAATAATATTTTCTTACCAGAAAATAGTGCATAATTCTGGCTACATGTTGATGTAATCAGCTTCTCTGTATCATATTTCTAAGTATGTTTTTCTAAAGATGTAAATTTCCTTTGTTTTTCCTATAATCAAGAGGGCCTGTTGACAATAGTGTTTTTTTTTTTTTTAAACCAAAAATAACGATTTTGATGATTGTTTCATTCAAAATAGTCTACAATGGTAACTTGTGTGAGGACTAGAGTGAGCAGAGTGAGAGATGGTGCCTCAGTAGCCAGAGTGAGAGATGGTGCCTCAGTAGCCAGAGTGAGAGATGGTGCCTCAGTAGCCAGAGTGAGAGATGGTGCCTCAGTAGCCAGAGTGAGAGATGGTGCCTCAGTAGCCAGAGTGAGAGATGGTGCCTCAGTAGCCAGAGTGAGAGATGGTGCCTCAGTAGCCAGAGTGAGAGATGGTGCCTCAGTAGCCAGAGTGAGAGATGGTGCCTCAGTAGCCAGAGTGAGAGATGGTGCCTTCAGTAGCCAGAGTGAGAGATGGTGCCTCAGTAGCCAGAGTGAGAGATGGTGCCTCAGTAGCCAGAGTGAGAGATGGTGCTTCAGTAGCCAGAGTGAGAGATGGTGCCTCAGTAGCCAGAGTGAGAGATGGTGCCTCAGTAGCCAGAGTGAGAGATGGTGCCTCAGTAGCCAGAGTGAGAGATGGTGCCTCAGTAGTCAGAGGAGAGATGGTGCCTCAGTAGCCAGAGTGAGAGATGGTGCCTCAGTAGCCAGAGTGAGAGATGGTGCCTCAGTAGCCAGAGTGAGAGATGGTGCCTCAGTAGCCAGAGTGAGAGATGGGGCCTCAGTAGCCAGAGTGAGAGATGGTGCCTCAGTAGCCAGAGTGAGAGATGGTGCCTCAGTAGCCAGAGTGAGAGATGGTGCCTCAGTAGCCAGAGTGAGAGATGGTGCCTCAGTAGCCAGAGTGAGAGATGGTGCCTCAGTAGCCAGAGTGAGAGATGGTGCCTCTGTAGCCTGAGTGAGAGATGGTGCCTCAGTAGCCAGAGTGAGAGATGGTGCCTCAGTAGCCAGAGTGAGAGATGGTGCCTCAGTAGCCAGAGTGAGAGATGGTGCCTCAGTAGCCAGAGTGAGAGATGGTGCCTCAGTAGCCAGAGTGAGAGATGGTGCCTCAGTAGCCAGAGTGAGAGATGGTGCCTCAGTAGCCAGAGTGAGAGATGGTGCCTCAGTAGCCAGAGTGAGAGATGGTGCCTCAGTAGCCAGAGTGAGAGATGGTGCCTCAGTAGCCAGAGTGAGAGATGGTGCCTCAGTAGCCAGAGTGAGAGATGGTGCCTCAGTAGCCAGAGTGAGAGATGGTGCCTCAGTAGCCAGAGTGAGAGATGGTGCCTCAGTAGCCAGAGTGAGAGATGGTGCCTCAGTAGCCAGAGTGAGAGATGGTGCCTCAGTAGCCAGAGTGAGAGATGGTGCCTCAGTAGCCAGAGTGAGAGATGGTGCCTCAGTAGCCAGAGTGAAAGATGGTGCCTCAGTAGCCAGAGTGAGAGATGGTGCCTCAGTAGCCAGAGTGAAAGATGGTGCCTCAGTAGCCAGAGTGAGAGATGGTGCCTCAGTAGCCAGAGTGAGAGATGGTGCCTCAGTAGCCAGAGTGAGAGATGGTGCCTCAGTAGCCAGAGTGAGAGATGGTGCCTCAGTAGCCAGAGTGAGAGATGGTGCCTCAGTAGCCAGAGGACTGTCAACAAATGTTGGGTGTGCAACACGGTCAAATTTGGTGCGCCATTTCCATAGAGTTTTACATATAACAAAACTGTGAATAAAACAGGAATAAGTTATTGACATTATTTTCCCTTATTTGAGAAGAGTATTTATAGGAGAGTCATGATTTTTTTCAGATGTTATTGAGGAATGATGGTTCTATTACAATTTCAGCATTGATTTTAGATATGTCCTACAGTTTTGTTTTTATTGAATTTTTTCCTCCCAAAAAAGTCCTTAAAAAAAAACACAATTTAAAAAAAAAAATTAATACAATCTATTGAAATTTCTCTCAAAAGAAATTGAAATAAAGATAATCTAACTCTTTATCTTTCATCTGATGTCGACTAGAACATTGTATGTCTTACCAATTTTCTTGAGCAGGGAGGGTTTTATACCCTCCCACCTCTACATAAAATTTTGCAATATCTTGCAATTTTGCAACACAAAGTCAATTCACAAATATAGGTGAAGGGTGAAAATGCGGGTTAAATCACAGTATCAACGTTCATTGAAATTGAACCAAAAACAAAAAAATGAATGAACGGTTCTACGGGCCCCTTTAGTTTACCATTGTCCACCATGCCACACTGACACAATATTCTCACTACCTGGTGAATTAAGTGCTTTTTACATTATTATTTAGAGGAAAAGTAGATATAGACAAAGTCTCAGAGACCTTAAAGAGTGTGGACATAGCTCATTTGTATAAGTAAGGTTATTGATGTAGATAATGAACAGTAAAGGTCCTAGGACACTGTCCTGGGGCACCCCAGTGTTGACAGATCAAATTATTGATGTATTGTTGTTAATGGTCAAGAGCTGGTGTCTAACATTGATGTAAGACTTAATGCAAGTGCATGACCTCTGATTCCACAATGTTTTACTTTGTGAAGCAGAATTTTATGTCCAATGTGTCAAAAAAATATTCAGCCCAATAAATAGGCTCATAGAATATTTGTTTGTTTTCTGGGGATGAAAAGATTGAAGCATTTTAACTATTGCATCATCTTTGTTTACCTGGTCTGAAGCCAAACTACCTTATTGTGTTTAATTATGATTCCATGGATTTTCTTATATATTACGTTTTCAGTTTTTTTTAGATAGAGTAACCCATCAGTCAAATCATTATGAATAGTTGTGAATAACTAATTTAGGAAGCAAGATCATTATCATAATGAATAATATGTTTAAAATAATTTTTAAAAATTAAAATCTTGATGATCATGTTATCTTGATTAATATTGTATAACATGAAAAAGAAACAAAGACTTTCAACTTACAGTTAATGTCTCCAGAGGGATTTCACCAGTAATTATCTTAACTTTCTCCATGATGGTGGTGGCTGAGTCTCCCAAGAGAACGGGGGCAGCTGAGGCACCTGTCTCTGTGATGATGGTGTCCAGGACCTTGTTAATGGTCTCCTGTACCTGTCATTACCAACACAAACATTAATGCCAGCAACAACTTGTCTCCACTCTGACACATAGACAACTGTTAATTAAATTAAAATATTACTCACACCCTCCCTTCACCCCTTCCTAGCATAACTCTGTACCTTCCTTCAACCCTTCTCAGCATACCCCTGTACCTTCCTTCAACCCTTCTCAGCATACCCCTGTACCTTCTTTCAACCCTTCCTAGAATACCTCTGAACATCCTTAAACCCTTCTTAGCATATCCCAGTACTTTCCTTTAACCCTTCCTAGGATATCCCCAGTACCTTCCTTCAACCATTCCTAGGATATCCCCTGTACCTTCCTTTAACCCTTCCTAGGATATCCCTTGTACCCTTCTTCAACCATTCCTAGGATATCCCCTGTACCTTCCTTCAACTCTTCTTAGGATATCCCCTGTACCTTCCTTCAACCCTTCCTAGGATATCCCCTGTACGTTCCTTCAACTCTTCCTAAAATATCCCCTGTACCTTCCTTCAACCCTTCCTAGGATATCCCCTGTACCTTCTTTCAACCCTTCCTAGGATATCCCCTGTACCTTCCTTCAACCCTGCCTAAGATATCCCCTGTACCTTCCTTCAACCCTTCCTAGGATATCCCCTGTACCTTCCTTCAACCCTTCCTAGGATATCCCCTGTACCTTCCTTCAACCCTTCCTAAGATATCCCCTGTACCTTCCTTCAACCCTTCCTAGGATATCCCCTGTACCTTCCTTCAACTCTTCCTAGGATATCCCCTGTACCTTCCTTCAGCTCTTCCTAGGATATCCCCTGTATCTTCCTTCAAGCCTTCCTAGGATATTCCCTGTACCTTCCTTCAATTCTTCCTAGGATATTCCCTGTACCTTCCTTCAACTCTTCCTAGGATATCCCCTGTACCTTTCTTTAACTCTTCCTAGGATATCCTCTGTACCTTCCTTCAACCCTTCCTAGGATATCCCCTGTACCTTCCTTCAACTCTTCCTAAAATACACCCTGTACCTTCCTTCAACCCTTCCTAGGATATCCCTTGTACCTTCCTTCAACCCTTCCTAGGATATCCCCTGTACCTTCCTTCAACTCTTCATAGGATATCCCCTGTACCTTCCTTCAACCCTTCCTAAGATATCCCCTGTACCTTCCTTCAACCCTTCATAAGATATCCCCTGTACCTTCCTTCAACCCTTCCTAAGATATCCCCTGAATCTTCCTTCCACTCTGCATTTAACTATCTTGCTCCATATTTTCTAAATAACTAAACCTTCTCAACAATCCCTCTTCTGCTCCCTAAATTATGCTGTTTATATTACAATATTTATTATTCCAAAATTAAATTAAAATATTTTTGTTTTTACTAGCCAATGTTCCTTAAGAACAGGCAATGGTTCTCTTACTTGCTGATGAGAGATCAGTTCAAAGGGACTAATAATATCTGAGTACTGTCCCTCACAACAAATAAAAGGAAGGGGATACCCTCATCCAAGTCTTTCTGGTACTGGCTACTAATAAAGAAGTTCTATAAATTTTTGTTTTGTAATGACATTCTTATGGTTGTAAGCAGCTCCGTGTTGCCAGTATTTTAGTCTCCTTTTATGGGAAAAGATTTATAATCCACTTACCCAAGGCAATGAAAAACTAAAGGAATGGGAACTATTTAAAATATTACAAGCAAGCAAAGTGTTTACTGAATATATTTAATAATAGATAATTAAATATTGCTCTTGAAGCTTTATATATTTACACTACAGTGTCAATACAAAAATGTTCAATTATGTTAGTGGCATCATACCTTCACTGAGGTGTAAACAGTGTTGACGTCTGGGAAGAGTTCCTGAGACTTCTGGATCCAATCTTCAACCTCCACGGTGTAGTGATCAGCTTCGTCAATGGTTGTGCCGACCTCCTGTGCAGTATTGACTGCATTGAGGCACTCCAGCATGGTCTTCAGCTGCTTCTTTCCTGCCTCTCCTTCTGTTGTCATAGTCACCACACTGGTATTCTCCTGTTCCAGGAGTTCTATTGCTGCTTTGTTCTGCCCCAGCAGATCATAGAGTCTGTCATGCAGTTGGTGGTGCTGGGTCTTCCAGTCCCTCACCTGCCCCTGGTACTTGCCCAGCTGGGACACTGCTTCTTCACACTCGCTTATAAGGTTACTGATACTGTTCTTGTGTTCCTGTACCAAAGACCGTAACTTCTTGCTGGTGCCTCTTGTGTGGTTTTGACCACGCTTTGTTGACACTGTTCCCACTGATGTGAGCTGAGTATCTCTGAGTTTCCTTATAAAACCCTCCACAGTGTAGCTGATCGGGAAATGGGTAGCATCTGTGGCACTGTGCTGAGCACGGCAGCTGGGGCAGGTGAGCTGAGCGTTCTTTACTGTATCATCAATACATTGTGAGCACAATGTGTGGCCACACGGCAGATTGCGTGGTCGTCGTAGTTCATCATAATTGATAAAGCACACTTTACACTCCTCTGGCTTGTCAATATCCTGTAGTAATTAATATTAAGTTAGATTTTACGCTAATAGGATTGAATTGAAACAGGTTACATTTTACTCCAAAATAATTAAATTCTATTAAGTTACTCATCAATTAAGTCTTCATATTGAATTTTATAGACAATTTTGAAAGTTAAAAGAATTGTCAAACTTCTTCATATTAACCACAACATTCAACAAACACTGTTCTTCTTGATATAAGATATAAGAAATGTACATTTCCACTGGTTCAGGCGTGACGATTCTGCAACGTGTGTAATACCTGATGGTTCATGAGTGTCTCTCTGTGAGACAGAGAGACAGGCAGACAGAAAGAAAAAGACAGATAAGCACAGACAGAGATAAACAAAGACAGAGCTAGACAGACATGTAGACAAAAACCTAGACAGAGACAGACATACATTTTTTATCTGTAACAGTCTACCTGGAGTCTACCTGGAGAGAATTCCAGGGGTCAACGCCCCCGCGGCCCGGTCCGTGACCAGGCCTCTTGTTGGACCAGAGCCTGATCAACCAGGCTGTTACTGCTGGCCGCACGCAGTCCAACGTACGAACCACAGCCCGGCTGATCAGGTACCGACTTGAGGTGCCTGTCCAGTGCCTGCTTGAAGACAGCCAGGGGCTTGTTGGTAATCCCCCTGATGTATGCTGGGAGGCAGTTGAACAATCTTGGGCCCCTCACACTTATTATGTTGTCCCTCAACGTGCTAGTGGCACCCCTGCTCTTCATTGGGGGAATGTTACATCGCCTGCCGAGTCTTTTGCTTTCGTAGGGAGTGATTTTTGTGTGCAAGTTTGGTACTAAGCCCTCGAGAATTTTCCATGTGTATATAATAATGTATCTCTCCGCCTGCGTTCTAGAGAGTACAGGTTTAGGAACTTCAAGCGTTCCCAGTAGTTG
>WNWK01035345.1:0-19837 GCA_009830355.1 Cherax destructor | reverse complement strand
TAAAGTCACTGGACTCCAGATTACCGGTCAAAGAGGTCCAGTCAATCTGACTAAAGTTAAAATCCCCTACTATCACTACGTTATTATGTCTAGAAGCCCTAACAATTTCGTCCCAAAGAAGTCTCCCTCTATCGTGATCCAAGCCTGGAGGTCGGTATATTACACCTAGAATCAGTTTTTCTTGACCTTCTAGAAACTCTACCCAAACAGATTCTGTTAATGATCCATCTATTTTTATGCCTGTTTTTATGCAGCAATTTATATTTTCTCGTACATATAATGCAACTCCACCCCCTTTCCCATTATATCTATCTACATGGAACAACTTAAACCCCTGAATATGACACTCAGCAATCATATCCCGACTCTTTATATTATACCATGTTTCAGTTATTGCAATGACATCAAAGTTCCCAGCACATGCTACCAAACGTAATTCGTTAATTTTATTTCTGGCGCTTCGACAGTTAGTGTAAAATACATTGATATGTATCTTCTTGTGAACCTTTTTCATATTCAGCTTTTGTTTTACACAATTTCTGTTACTATCATTACCCTGTGTTACTCGATTACTGTTATTGTTAAGATTTATGATATCAAAGCCTGAATCAATATTTTGACCCTCATTATTCACCATTCCTAAACCCATACCTCTAACTAATCCTAGTTTAAAGCCCTAACAACATCCTCAACTGAGCTAGAGAGAAATTCTACACCTGCCCTGGATAAGTGAACCCCATCCCTGGCATACATGTCATTTCGGCCATAGAAGTGGTCCCAGTTGTCAATGAATGGGACTGTATTATCCTTACAGTGTTTGTCCAGCCAGCAATTTATACCAATCGCTCTGGACAGCCATTCATTTCAACACTCCTTCTGGCAAAATGCCACATATAACAGGGCGCCCCCTTCTTCCTAATTATGTCTATTGCTGTCCTGTACCTTCTAACTAAATCCTCACTTCTACGCTTGCCTACATCATTGCCTCCAGCACTGAGGCAGATAATAGGATTGATCCCATTACCGTTCAAGCCGGCTAACAATGTCCTCCATCCCAGCCCCAGGAAAGCAAACCCTCTGTCTCCTACTCCTATCCTTCAAGCAGAATGCCCTATCCATATACCTAACCTGGCTATCCCCAACAACAACAATATTTTTACCTTCCTTGGTGTCGTTCGTCGTGACGTTCCCAGTAGTCGACTCACATTCATCGGGTAGCACGGAGAAGGCGTTCGATGTTTCCACAACAGTTTCCACAGCAGTCTCTTTCTTCTTCATCGTTTCTACCTCTCCATTCGTCTTCTTGATCTTCAACTTCGTTCCATGCTGTCCGGTCACTGCCCAGGTTCCCTTCTTGACCTGAGGACTCACAACAGGAGGACTACTACGAATCCTCTTGTTTTCCTCCGTCAATCGCCGAATCTCAAGCTTCGCTACCCTCAATTCCTCCTTAAGCTGCTGGTAAAGTTGCTCAATGGACGGCATCTTGGTTCACTTCACAGAGCTAACACTGAGTGCTAACACTCTCCCTGGACCTGAGAACTGACTCTCCCTGGAGCTGAGTACTGACACTCTCCCTGTCCTTGATTGTTGACACTCTCCCTGTTCCTGAGTGCTGACACTCTCCCTGTCCCTGAGTGCTGACACTCTCAGTTTAGCTGAGTGCTGACACTCTCCCTGGAGCTGAGTGCTGACACTCTCCCTGTGCCTGAGTGATGTCACTCTCCCTGTCCCTGAGTGCTGACACTCTCCCTGGAGCTGAGTGCTGACACTCTCCCTGTCCCTGAGTGTTGACACTCTCTCTGTCCCTGAGTGCTGACACTCTCCCTGTCCCTGAGTGCTGACACTCTCCCTTTAGCTGAGTGCTGACACTCTCCCTTTAGCTGAGTGCTGACACTCTCCCTGTGCCTGAGTGCTGACACTCTCCCTGTGCCTGAGTGCTGTCAATCTCCCTGTCCCTGAGTGCTGACACTCTCCCTGGAGCTGAGTGCTAACACTCTCCATGTCCCTGAGTGCTGACACTCTCTCTGGACCTGAGTGCTGACTCTCCCTGGAGCTCAGTGCTGACACTCTTCCTAGAGCTGAGTGCTGACACCCTCCCTGTCCCTGAGTGCTGACAATCTCCCTGTCCCTGAGTGCTGACACTCTCCCTGTCCTTGATTGTTGGCACTCTCCCTGTTCCTGAGTGCTGACACTCTCCCTGTCCCTGAGTGCTGACACTCTCCCTGTCCTTGATTGTTGACACTCTCCCTGTTCCTGAGTGCTGACACTCTCCCTATAGCTGAGTGCTGACACTCTCCCTGGAGCTGAGTGCTGACACTCTCCCTGTCCCTGAGTGTTGACACTCTCTCTGTCCCTGAGTGCTGACACTCTCCCTGTCCCTGAGTGCTGACACGCTCCCTTTAGCTGAGTGCTGACACTCTCCCTGGAGCTGAGTGCTAACACTCTCCATGTCCCTGAGTGCTGACACTCTCTCTGGACCTGAGTGCTGACTCTCCCTGGAGCTCAGTGCTGACACTCTTCCTAGAGCTGAGTGCTGACACCCTCCCTGTCCCTGAGTGCTGAACATCTCCTGTCCCTGAGTGCTGACACTCTCCCTGTCCTTGATTGTTGGCACTCTCCCTGTTCCTGAGTGCTGACACTCTCCCTGTCCCTGAGTGCTGACACTCTCCCTGTCCTTGATTGTTGACACTCTCCCTGTTCCTGAGTGCTGACACTCTCCCTGTCCCTGAGTGCTGACACTCTCCCTTTAGCTGAGTGCTGACACTCTCCCTGGAGCTGAGTGCTGACACTCTCCCTGTCCCTGAGTGTTGACACTCTCTCTGTCCCTGAGTGCTGACACTCTCCCTGTCACTGAGTGCTGACACTCTCCCTTTAGCTGAGTGCTGACACTCTCCCTGGAGCTGAGTGCTGACACTCTCCCTGTGCCTGAGTGCTAACACTCTCCCTATTTGAGTGCTGTCAATCTCCCTGTCCCTGAGTGCTGACACTCTCCCTGGAGCTGAGTGCTAACACTCTCCATGTCCCTGAGTGCTGACACTCTCTCTGGACCTGAGTGCTGACTCTCCCTGGAGCTGAGTGCTGACACTCTTCCTAGAGCTGAGTGCTGACACCCTCCCTGTCCCTGAGTGCTGACAATCTCCCTGTCCCTGAGTGCTGACACTCTCCCTGTCCTTGATTGTTGACACTCTCCCTGTTCCTGAGTGCTGACACTCTCCCTGTCCCTGAGTGTTGACACTCTCCCTTTAGCTGAGTGCTGACACTCTCCCTGGAGCTGAGTGCTGACACTCTCCCTGTGCCTGAGTGATGTCACTCTCCCTGTCCCTGAGTGCTGACACTCTCCCTGGAGCTGAGTGCTGACACTCTCCCTGTCTCTGAGTGTTGACACTCTCTCTGTCCCTGAGTGCTGACACTCTCCCTGTCCCTAAGTGCTGACACTCTCCCTTTAGCTGAGTGCTGACACTCTCCCTGGAGCTGAGTGCTGACACTCTCCCTGTGCCTGAGTGCTGACACTCTCCCTATTTGAGTGCTGTCAATCTCCCTGTCCCTGAGTGCTGACACTCTCCCTGGAGCTGAGTGCTAACACTCTCCCTGTCCCTGAGTGCTGACACTCTTCCTATCCATGAGTGCTGACATTCTCCCTGTCCCTAAGTGCTCACACTCTCCCTGTCTCTGAGTGCTGACACTCTCCCTGTCCCTGAGTGCTGACACTCTCCCTGGAGCTGAGTGCTGACACTCTCCCTGGAGCTGAGTGCTGACACTCTCCACTGAACTGAGTGCTGACACTCTCCACTGAACTGAGTGCTGACACTCTCCCTGTCCCTGAGTGCTGACACTCTCCCTGTCCCTGAGTGCTGATAGGGGAGAAATGAAGGGTAGGTTGTGGGGAAAAGGGGCGAAAGGTGTCAGTGTGAAAGTTCCCAAGGCTGACAAGGAAGTATTACGATTGCCAAAGTCTAAAGGTATACCTCGACTACAGTTTTCAGGTGTATGAACATTAATGTAAACGGCCTCAGAACGGAGGTTAAGAGACGTTGGCTGGAGGGGACTTTACGACGAATGCATGTAGATGTGTGCGTACTACAAGAGCACAATTTCAAGTGTGGTAGTGAGTTACGTTTGCGTGGATACGAGATGTATACTAGTAGTTCCGGGAATCTAAAGGGAGGGGTGGCAATAGGGATTGCTATGTCCAGTCCTTTCCGGCTGCGGTCCTGGGAGGGGGGAGGGGTAGGGGGGAGGTTTGTACGAGTTAATGGCTGGTGGGGGGGGATATTCAGGTTAGTTTTGTGGGCATATACGTACATGCCCGCAGTGTCTAGTCATAGGTGAAAGGCAGATTTTGTCAAGGAGGACTTGATATATGCTCTACGTGGTTTGCCTTTAGTATCAGTGGTGTGTAATACGAGAGAAAGATGTGGAGCCCCGAGGGGAGGGTTTTGTTTTGCGCGAGCTGAGAGAAGTTTTAAGCGTGGTTGGAGTTGAGGACGTCGTCAGAGGAGGAGGATGGGCTGTAGATTTTACCTTTTTTCAGAGAGATTACGCAGCGTGACTCGATCGGATATACGTGTCACGGCTGGTACAGGTGGGTCAGGTGAATTGTTTAGACGTCGGTTTTTCAGATCATAGGAGTGTTCTCACGGAACTCCGATGGGAGGGAGCCGTAACCGTATATCCGAGTTATTGGAAAATGAATGTTCGGCTTTTGGGAGGGTTGGGACACAGGGACAAATTTGCTGAGTGGTGGGGGAAAATGTGGGAAGAAGGGAGGAGTGTTACAGATGTAGTGAGTTGGTGAAATCAGAGAGCGAAGAAGGCTATTAAGGATTTTTTGTACGAGAGGGTAGAGAGGATGCACAGTTACGTTATGGGATGCAGAGCTGAAGGATTGTGGTGAGTACAGTGGATGGAAAAGACAGGGTGAAATGAGTTCCTTACGGGGGCAACTGAGGGACTTACAAAATGAGAGTTTCCAGGCAGTGGATTAGGAGTGGAGTGGAAGAGGTCCTGTGGGGAGATAAACCCTCTGCACTCGTTTTACGTAAGTTCAAGGATAGGCGCAGCAGAACAACTTTATCTTCCCTCAAGGTTGAGGAGGACTTGGGAGGGTATGTAAAGGGACAAGTTTTGCGTACAACGGAGGGGATGAGTGGGTATGCTGAGAATTGGTTCGGTAAGAAGTTAGGAAAGGGTAGCGGGGATTGGGAGGCGAAAGAGGAAATTTTAGGAGGCATTCGAGAGGGTATTAGTAGGATGGAGAGGGAGGGGATGGAAGGTAGAATCACGGAGGAGGAAGAGGTGTTGTTAGCAGTACAACAGTTGCATCTGGGGAAAGCACCTGGGATTGATGGTATACCGGGGGATTTTTATGTCCAACACTGGGAGGTTTTGAGGGAGGTTTTGTTAGAAGTTTTGAATGCAATGAAAGTGGACGGGAAGATGGGAGAAGAGCAGAGGATGGGGGTCGTGGTTTTAGTACCTAAGCGCGAGGATGGTAAGACTTTGGGAGATTATAGGGCAATAACCTTACTTTGTGCAGATTATAAGATTTTTGTGAAAGTATTGGGCAATCATATGAAGAGGGTCTTGGGTGGGTTGTTGGACGAGGGTCAGTTAGGAATTCCTGGAAGAAGCATGGGGGTTGGGCATAGACGGATTCGGGAGTTTATAGAGGGGCGTCAGGAAGAGAGCGGGGGCATCATTAGTTTGGATTGGGATACTGCTTTTGATAGGGTCGATCGGGAGATGTTATGGGAGATTTTACGGAGACAGGGGTTTGGGACCGAGGTGGTGGAGTGGGTTCGGACTTTGTATGTGGAAGCGCAATTTCGAGTACAAATAAACGGTAGGTTAGGGGCCGTGGTAGAACTGGGTAGGGGTCTGAAACAGGGGTGTCCTTTATCACAGTTGCTTTTTGCGTGTTTGCAAGACCCCTTGTATAGTTTGGTTAGGGAGGGTGTCAGGGAGCAGGGAGTTTCTAGGTTGACCCCCGGGATCGTGGGATACGTAGATTATACCACGATCCTGGTGAGAAGTGAAAGGGGTTTAGCTAAGGTTAATATCATCGTTGAGGTTTTTGGAAAAGCAACTGGGATGAGAGTAAATAGGAAGAAATCTAGGATTTTGGAGGTGGGAATGTGGGTGGGGGGCGTTGGGGTCAAGGTGTGGGTGGGTACAGGTTTAGTTTATGTGGGGTGATTTTTTGTAGGGATGATCAGTTGGCGCGAAAATTTAATTCTGCGAGAGTAGTTGATGCAGCTTTAGCGAGGATGGGAGGTTGGAGGCCTGGGGAGGTTGGAGGCCTGGGGAGGTTGGAGGCCTGGGGAGGTTACACTTTTACAGAGGGCGGTGGTAGTAAACACATTATTTATAGCCGTTTGTGGTTTGTTGGGGCTGTGTATCCCTTGGTAGAAGAGGACGTGATTAGATTACAGAAGAGGATTCTTCGTTTCATTTGGGGTTATGGTAGACACTGGCTGGGTAAGGGAATTGTGATGAGTAAGGTTAGAAACGGGGGCGTGGGGTTGATATGGTTGCAGAGGAGATTGTTGGCGATTTTTGTCAAACAGGAATTTATGGTTAGGGGGAATCGTGGCGCTCGGGTAGGGCAGGTGATGCGAGAGGTGAGGAGATGGTGGGGAGGTTAGGATGTGAAGATGAGTGAAGCTATGTTGAGGGTTTTGTTGGTAGTCAGCAATCCGGAGACGATGAAGGTTAAGAAATTAGAGAGGGTCGGAGATGGGGATGAAGTCGTGTGTGGTACTGCAGATTTTCCGCTGTATGACTGGAAAAAGGCGTGGAAATGGTTTAGGAAGGTGAAAGTGCTGCCAAGGGTGAGGGAAATTGGTTTTCGCTTTTTACACGGGATTTTAGCATCGAGAGCACAATTGTTTTGCATGGGATTAGTAAGGGATGGTTTGTGCTTGCGTTGTGGTTTGATGGACACAGCATATCATACGGTTTATTTCTGTCCTGACCTAGAGAATGTGCGGGTATGGCTAGGGAGGGTAGTGGCAAGCGTGGGAGGAGGTGGGGTCTCATTTTTGAGAGCTCTCAGTTTAGATGTTGGTGGCGTACAAGAAACTGTCGGTCGGGCTTTAGTGTATATAGTTTTAGATTATATATATATATGTGTTGGTCCATGCGGGAGGAGGGTGGCCGGGTGAGGATACAAGCTCTGGCGGCGCGACTGTATAGGACGTGTCGTCGGAATCGTGAACTGTATGGGATTCGGTGGGAAAAGGCTTTTACCGTTGTATAGGGATATGTCAGTAGACGTTTTGAGAGGTTTTGTTTGACGACCGACGGCGAGGGGACTGGTCATAGGGGTACGAAAGAGAAAAGAAAAAAAAAGTGTTTTCAATGTTTTTGTTATGAATGAGAGTTCAGGAGTAAGAGCATATATGGATGGGAGAGAGGTAGAACAAGTATGGGTTCCTGGGAAACTAAATTTTGTTGGGTTGTTTTTCACTTTTGGTCTGAGTGGTTGGATATGACAAATGTTGATGATGGACTTGAGAGGGGGGGGGTGGAAGGGGAAGAACGGTGGAGGTATATCTTGGACAAAGTCAGCTTTTCCTGAGATGCATGAAGGTAGGCATGGTGTGTGATCATATAGATGGGACACATACCAATGTTTGCTTATATTTAGAGGTTTAACGTTTTAGTTAATAGGAGGCCTGTGGCTGTTGGCTAAGTAAATATAAAAGAAAAAATGTGTTTGTACTTGTTCTGTTTAGTGTTTGGTTTGATTAAGAACCATTTTGGCCAGGAGATATGTGCATATGCTAAGTTTTAGCGCAATATTTGTATGTTTTGATGTAAACTCTATATAAGGTATGACTTGCTTAATTAAAATATAAAAGCAAAACTTCTTGAACTGTGAGGTATAGGGCTGTTTTGCAGTTCACTTTTTTTCTGTTGCATTTATAATACTTTTTTGTTTGGGAAGGATATACCTTCTGTGTATAGCACTTATTTAGTTTTGTATGTACAATGCTTAGGGTTTAATAGAAGGCAGGGTAATGTGTCTGTCCTTGTAATCGATAATTGGTGTTTTGGACATTTGTTTGAGTGCTTGTGTGTATTTAATGTGCTCATGTTTTTAGGGTTGTGTGTCCTGTGCATCTACGATTTTTACACTTTTTGTATATACTTTCTTTTATGTTTTAGGTGAGGTTTTGTTCATGTATGAACACACAAAGGGGATGCCTCAGTTCTTGTCATGGGGCGGGTAAAAAAAAGGAGGGGGGGTTACTTATGGTATGGTGTAAGTGTACATCAGAGGGGGGGGGGGAGGGTAATGTGAAATAAATTTTCTTTTCATGTTATATATACTGACGTGTGGTACGTTATGGCTTATGTACTTTGAATGAGTTTAAATTTCAGTCCTGTGTTTGGGCTGCTCTGTAGTGTGCAGAAGGGGAGGGGGTATAATATATATCAGTGTGATCATGTATGTGTTGCTTTTGAGTTGAGGGTTGTGGAGCTTAACTATGTTCATATTTTGATTTGTCATGATTTTGGTATGCTTACTATAGATGTATTGTACATACTGTTTTAAATAAAATATAAAAAAAATCTTTTACTTCAAGACATTCACCAGACTGAATGTTCCCTCGTACTAGTAAGTGATGACATTCACCAGACTGAATGTTCCCTCGTACTTGTAAGTGATGACATTCACCAGACTGAATGTTCCCTCGTACTTGTAAGTGATGACATTCACCAGACTGAATGTTCCCTCGTACTTGTAAGTGATGACATTCACCAGACTGAATGTTCCCTCGTACTTGTAAGTGATGACATTCACCAGACTGAATGTTCCCTCGTACTTGTAAGTGATGACATTCATCAGACTGAATGTTCCCTCGTACTTGTAAGTGATGACATTCACCAGACTGAATGTTCCCTCGTACTTGTAAGTGATGACATTCACCAGACTGAATGTTCCCTCGTACTTGTAAGTGATGACATTCATCAGACTGAATGTTCCCTCATACTTGTAAGTGATGACATTCACCAGACTGAATGTTCCCTCGTACTTGTAAGTGAAAACATTCACCAGACTGAATGTTCCCTCGTACTTGTAAGTGATGACATTCACCAGACTGAATGTTCCCTCGTACTTGTAAGTGATGACATTCACCAGACTGAATGTTCCCTCGTATTTGTAAGTAATGACATTCACCAGACTGAATGTTCCCTCGTACTTGTAAATAATGACATTCACCAGACTGAATTTTCCCCTCGTACTTGTAGTAATGACATTCACCAGACTGAATGTTCCCTCGTACTTGTAGTAATGACATTCACCAGACTGAATGTCCCTCGTACTTGTAGTGATGACATTCACCAGACTGAATGTTCCCTCGTATTTGTAAGTAATGACATTCACCAGACTGAATGTTCCCTCGTATTTGTAAGTGATGACATTCACCAGACTGAATGTTCCCTCGTACTTGTAAGTGATGACATTCACCAGACTGAATGTTCCCTCGTATTTTAGTAATGACATTCACCAGACTGAATGTTCCTCGTACTTGTAAGTGATGACATTCACCAGACTGAATGTTCCTCGTACTTGTAAGTGATGACATTCACAAGACTGAATGTTCCTCGTACTTAAGTGATGACATTCACCAGACTGAATGTTCCTCGTACTTGTAAGTGATGACATTCACAAGACTGAATTTTCCTCGTACTTGTAAGTGATGACATTCACCAGCCTGAATGTTCTCTCGTACTTGTAAGTGATGACATTCACCAGACTGAATGTTCCCTCGTACTTGTAAGTGATGACATTCACCAGTCTGAATGTTCCCTCGCACTTGTAGGATGACATTCACCAGACTGAATGTTCCTCGTACTTGTAAGTGATGACATTCACCAGACTGAATGTTCTCTCGTACTTGTAAGTGATGACATTCACAAGACTGAATGTTCCCTCGTACTTGTAAGTGATGACATTCACAAGACTGAATGTTCCCTCGTACTTGTAAGTGATGACATTCACCAGCCTGAATGTTCTCTCGTACTTGTAAGTGATGACATTCACAAGACTGAATGTTCCCTCGTACTTGTAAGTGATGACATTCACCAGCCTGAATGTTCTCTCGTACTTGTAAGTGATGACATTCACCAGTCTGAATGTTCCCTCGTACTTGTAAGTGATGACATTCACCAGACTGAATGTTCCCTCGCACTTGTAAGTGATGACATTCACCAGACTGAATGTTCCCTCGTACTTGTAAGTGATGACATTCACCAGACTGAATGTTCCCTCGTATTTGTAAGTAATGACATTCACCAGACTGAATGTTCCCTCGTACTTGTAAGTGATGACATTCATCAGACTGAATGTTCCCTCGTATTTGTAAGTAATGACATTCACCAGACTGAATGTTCCCTCGTATTTGTAAGTGATGACATTCACCAGACTGAATGTTCCTCGTATTTGTAAGTAATGACATTCACCAGACTGAATGTTCCCTCGTACTTGTAAGTGATGACATTCATCAGACTGAATGTTCCCTCGTACTTGTAAGTGATGACATTCATCAGTCTGAATGTTCCCTCGTACTTGTAAGTGATGACATTCATCAGACTGAATGTTCCCTCGTACTTGTAAGTGATGACATTCACAAGAATGAATGTTCCCTCGTTCTTGTAAGTGGAGACAAATAACTATGTATAAATAACAGACTTTAACAAACTTTGAGAGAAATGTTTTAAAGGTAAGTAGATCAATTATTTGAAAATAGATTTGTAGTTAATTAAGTTTTCTTAAGTGATTCAGAAAAGTGAATGTTGAATACTTGAGTAATGTTTAACATTATTAATTAACTACGACACATCAGATATCAGTAGTATTGTGATCTCTTGTTATGAGTATAATTATTATTTAAAACAATATCCTTGAAGGAAGACATTGCAGAGTACGATTTATAAGACACTTTTCAGAACAAACTTATCATGTTACAATGGTTCTATCAGTCAGTGTTTACACTCATTGACAATGTGTGAAAATGTGTTTCTACACTTACACTCATTTAGCTAAATATTATCAAATAATAAAAGACAAAAAAAAAAAAACGAAATTAAACTCCAGCATTTGAGGGGGACGTTGAGAGGTGTGAACCCCAAACACAACATCTGAGGGGGACGTTGAGAGGTGTGAACCCCAAACACATCATTTGAGGGGGACGTTGAGAGGTGTGAACCCCAAACAAAGCATTTGAGGGGGACGTTGAGAGGTGTGAACCCCAAACACAGCATCTGAGGGGGACGTTGAGAGTGTGAACCCCAAACACAGCATTTGAGGGGACGTTGAGAGTGTGAACCCCAAACACAGCATCTGAGGGGGACGTTGAGAGGTGTGAACCCCAAACACAGCATCTGAGGGGGACGTTGAGAGGTGTGAACCCCAAACACAGCATCTGAGGGGGACGTTGAGAGGTGTGAACACCAAACACAGCATCTGAGGGGGACGTTGAGAGCTGTGAACCCCAAACACAGCATTTGAGGGGGACGTTGAGAGCTGTGAACCCCAAACACAGCATTTGAGGGGGACGTTGAGAGGTGTGAACCCCAAACACAGTATTTGAGGGGACGTTGAGAGGTGTGAACCCCAAACACAGCATTTGAGGGGACGTTGAGAGGTGTGAACCCCAAACACAGCATCTGAGGGGACGTTGAGAGGTGTGAACCCCAAACACAGCATTTGAGGGGACGTTCTGAGGTGTGAACCCCAAACACAGGATCTGAGGGGACGTTGAGAGGTGTGAACCCCAAACACAGCATCTGAGGGGGACGTTGAGAGCTGTGAACCCCAAACACAGCATTTGAGGGGACGTTGAGAGGTGTGAACCCCAAACACAGCATTTGAGGGGGACGTTGAGAGGTGTGAACCCCAAACACAGCATTTGAGGGGGACGTTGAGAGGTGTGAACCCCAAACACAGCATTTGAGGGGGACGTTGAGAGGTGTGAACCCCAAACACAGCATCTGAGGGGGACGTTGAGAGGTGTGAACCCCAAACACAGCATCTGAGGGGACGTTGAGAGGTGTGAACCCCAAACACAGCATCTGAGGGGGACGTTGAGAGGTGTGAACCCCAAACACAGCATTTGAGGGGGACGTTGAGAGGTGTGAACCCCAAACACAGCATTTGAGGGGGACGTTGAGACGTGTGAACCCCAAACACAGCATTTGAGGGGGACGTTGAGAGGTGTGAACCCCAAACACAGCATTTGAGGGTGACGTTGAGAGGTGTGAACCCCAAACACAGCATCTGAAGGGGACGTTGAGAGGTGTGAACCCCAAACACAGCATCTGAGGGGGACGTTGAGAGGTGTGAACCCCAAACACAGCATCTGAGGGGACGTTGAGAGCTGTGAACCCCAAACACAGCATTTGAGGGGACGTTGAGAGTGTGAACCCCAAACACAGCATATGAGGGGACGTTGAGAGGTGTGAACCCCAAACACAGCATTTGAGGGGACGTTGAGAGGTGTGAACCCCAAACACAGCATCTGAGGGGACTTGAGAGTGTGAACCCCAAACACAGCATTTGAGGGCGTTGAGAGGTGTGAACCCCAAACACAGCATTTGAGGGGACGTTGAGAGGAACCCAAACACAGCATTTGAGGGGACGTTGAGGGTGTGAACCCCAAACACAGCATTCCTCAGGAGGACTTGAAACCCTGCGGAACACCATGGAGCACCTACCGTATGATAACAACCGCTGTTTAAAACAACATCGAAAGATGGAATACCTGGGTAGGACCCGAAACACCCTAGCTAATATACCCGCCCGGGAAGGCTGGAAACACCCCCCGGGTAGGCTGGAAACACCCGCCCGGGTAGGGCTGGAACACCCGCCGGGTAGGCTGGAAACACCCGCCCGGGTAGGCTGGAAACACCCGCCCGGGTAGGCTGGAAACACCCGCCCGGGTAGGCTGGAAACACCCCCCGGGTAGGCTGGAAACACCCGCCCGAGTAGGCTGGAAACCCCGCCCGGGTAGGCTGGAAACACCCGCCCGGGTAGGCTACCCGGAAACACCCGCCTGGGTAGGCTGGAAACACCGCCCGCGTAGGCTGTAAACACCCGCCCGGGTAGGCTGAAACACCCGCCCGGGTAGGCTGGAACACCGCCCGGGTAGGCTGAAACACCCGCCGGGGTAGCTGTGAAACCCGCCCGGGTAGGCTAAACACCCGCCCGGGTAGGCTGTAAACACCGCCGGGAGGACGAAAACTCGCTCTAGGCTGGAAACTACCCGCCCGGGTAGGCTGGAAACACCCGCCCGGGTAGGCTGTAAACACCCGCCCGGGTAGGCTGTGAAACACCCGCCCGGGTAGGCTGTAAACACCCGCCCGGGTAGGTGTACGCGGGTCAAACACCGCCTGGTAGGCTGGAAACATGTCAGCCAACAGGGACTTGTACTAGACTACCTGGCTGACCACGTATTGTTGTATTGCTAGTCGCTTTTAAACACTGTCACTTGTTTGTGTGCTGATGTTGAGTATTTTGTATTTTACTCTGTAAAACCTGTGATCTTGTATTGCTATGTTTTGTGTAAACACTGTGATCTTTGTATTGCTAGTGTTCTTGTAAACACTGTGATCTTTGTATTGCTAGTGTTGCTGTGACAACACTGTGATCTTTGTATTGCTAGTGTTGCTGGTACAACACTGTGATCTTCGTATTGCTAGTGTTGCTGGTACAACACTGTGATCTTGTATTGCTAGTGTTGCTGTGTACAACACTGTGATCTTTGTATTGCTAGTGTTGAGTGTACACACTGTGATCTTTGTTTGCTAGTGTCTGTGTACAACACTGTGATCTTTGTATTGCTAGTGTTGCTGTGTACAACACTGTGATCTTGTATTGCTAGTGTTGCTGTGTACAACACTGTGATCTTTGTATTGCTAGTGTTGCTGTGTACAACACTGTGATCTTTGTATTGCTAGTGTTGCTGTGTACAACACTGTGATCTTTGTATTGCTAGTGTTGCTGTGTACAACACTGTGATCTTTGTATTGCTAGTGTTGCTGTGTACAACACTGGATCTTTGTTTGCTAGTGTTGATGTGTACACACTGTGATCTTGTATTGCTAGTGTTGCGTAAACTGTTGACTGTAGCTGTACAACACTGTGATCTTTGTATTGGCTAGTGTTGCTGGTAAACACTGCTGACTTGTATTGCTAGTGTTGCTGTGACAACACTGTGATCTGTATTGTGTAGTTGCTGGTACAACACTGTGATCTGATTGCTAGTGTTGTGTGTACACACGTGATCTTTGATTGCTAGTGTGCTGGTACAACATGTGATCTTTTATTGTAGTGTTGTGTGTACAACACTTGATCTTTGTATTGCTAGTGTGCTGTGTACAACATGTGATCTTGTATTGCTAGTGTTGTTGTGTACAACACTGTGATCTTTGTATTGCTAGTGTTTTGTGTATAACACTGTGATCTTTGTATTGCTAGTGTTGTTGTGTACAACACTGTGTCTTTGTATTGCTAGTGTTGTGGTACAACACTGTGATCTTGTATTGCTAGTGTTATTGTGTACAACACTGTGATCTTTGTATTGCTAGTGTTATTGTGTACAACACTGTGATCTTTGTATTGCTAGTGTTGCTGTGTACAACACTGTGATCTTTGTATTGCTAGTGTTGCTGTGTACAACACTGTGATCTTTGTATTGCTAGTGTTGCTGTGTACAACACTGTGATCTTTGTATTGCTAGTGTTGTTGTGTACAACACTGTGATCTTTGTATTGCTAGTGTTGTTGTGTACAACACTGTGATCTTTGTATTGCTAGTGTTGTTGTGTACAACACTGTGATCTTTGTATTGCTAGTGTTGTTGTGTACAACACTGTGATCTTGTATTGCTAGTGTTTGTGTAAACACTGTGATCTTTGTATTGCTAGTGTTGCTGTGTACATCACTGTGATCTTTGTATTGCTAGTGTTATTGTGTACAACACTGTGATCTTTGTATTGCTAGTGTTGTTGTGTACATCACTGTGATCTTTGTATTGCTAGTGTTATTGTGTACAACACTGTGATCTTTTATTGTAGTGTTTGTGTACAACACTGTGATCTTTGTATTGCTAGTGTTGTTGTGTAAACACTGTGATCTTGTATTGCTAGTTTGTTGTGTACAACATGTGATCTTTGTATTGCTAGTGTTGTGTGTACAACACTGTGATCTTTGTATTGCTAGTGTTGCTGTGTACATCACTGTGATCTTTGTATTGCTAGTGTTATTGTGTACAACACTGTGATCTTTGTATTGCTAGTGTTGCTGTGTACAACACTGTGATCTTTGTATTGCTAGTGTTATTGTGTACAACACTGTGATCTTTGTATTGCTAGTGTTGCTGTGTACAACACTGTGATCTTTGTATTGCTAGTGTTGCTGTGTACAACACTGTGATCTTCGTATCACCGGTGTAAATATGTAATATAACGTAACATTTATTCTCAAAAATTTCTACACATAACGGAGTTATCTTTGTATCCTTGAAATTTCTATAAATAAAAGCGTGATATTTGCTTTTCTAATTTTACAAAGTATTATATTGTGATCTTTGCAGCTCTGGTGTTATTATGTATAATCGTAACATTTATATCTCATATAACATATAACCCAGTGATCTTTGTATCTCTGATAACACTAGTAAAGGTTTTATGATAGTCTTGGTAAATGTTATCTCTCCATTTCTTTATTCAACAATTTCTCCTATAATAACTTTACATATTTTAAATACAGGGTTTTGTAGACAGAAATTCAAATTATTTACCATTTATTATGTTGAATCCACTTTTGTCTAGTGACTTTTCCAATACTGTTACATCACTTGTAAGTGATGTAACAGTATTGGAAGTCTAAACCACCTGCCCTGACACTTTTTTTTAAACTTTGGGACACTGTGTACCATCTTACACCTGCATATGTGCCTTCCTGTAGTGTGTGTGTGTGTGTAGCTCCTGGCTGTGTGTGTGTGTGAGCTCCTGGCTGTGTGTGTGTGTGTGTGCACGCGCGTGCGCGCGCCCCTTACCCCTCTCCCAGTGTCTTTCCTTCACTTCACAAAGGTGACCTCATCTCTCTCAGTATCCTCACCTCTAGCTTCCTACCTCAATCCCTCTCCAGGATCTTGTGTCCAGGAATTCATCCGTCTGTCTACTGGATGTCTTCCCCACTTACCGGAGGTCCCAGGCGACCTTGCTGGATGGCAATTATGTCTTTTCTAACTACGATCGAGAATTACACTCTCCAAGACAGACATGAACGTACACCAAGACACAGATATCATTATTCTATGAAAATTTTAGTCCTACTTATGTCACAGTATGTATCTATATTAATATATATTTTTTCAGTTATGTAAGAGAATAAGCGTATATGTGAACCCTGTATTGTGTATAAATGGCTGCCAGATTCTTAATCTAATTGTCCACCTCCATGAAAAATATTATTATCTCTTTTGCTTCTCGTCTTTTGTTATGACAGAATATACACAGGTTCATACATGAGCGCACATAAACAAAAAACAAAAACTTTCGGGGATGAAACAAGAGCTAGCTACTAGTGAGACGCGATCACCTGGTAAAAAGAATTTTGTAGGTGGCTGCTACAACCTGGGCAGTACACCTGTGTTGTTGACGTCTCCGATGCTATGTTGTGATCAACGGTCGTGTGTGGATATTACCGTTTATCACAATGTGAGTTAGGGAACAATATATTTCAGTACGCCAGGAAACGTGTGGGACATGAGGTTTTAGAGACACAAAGAGAATATTTTCAGGAAATGTTGAATGGAGGTAATGAATTGCTCGCGGAATTTCATTCTTGGGAGAAGTAATAATGAGATCAATGAGGAATGTTGCACCAGAAGATAGCATGAAGGAAAGAATGAAGGAATTGAGTGAAAGGAGTGAGTGTGATTGCGTATGAAGGAATTAAGTGTTAAGGAAGTGGGTGTGACGGAATTTAGAATGAAGGCAGTGAGTATGAAGGTGAGTAAGAAGGCAATGAGAAAGATGGAAGTGAATTTAATGAATGTGAATATGAAGGATGTGAGAATAAACGAAGAGAATATGAAGAATTGAGAGTAGGAAGGAAGTAAATATACAGAGAGTAAGTAATAAAGAAATGAATAAGGTAATAAGTGGGTTAAAAATGGGAAACTAACAAATGTATTTAACAAGATAGTTATAGTGTATGAATTGAGTTATAATATGCAAGGAAGACGGTAAAGATTTACCCAAAACTGCGTCGTAGATAATGTTGAGTGACGTCACTGTGAGTCTTAGTGAAGAGTGACGTCACTGTGAGTCTTAGTGAAGAGTGACGTCACTGTGAGTCTTAGTGAAGAGTGACGTCACTGTGAGTCTTAGTGAAGAGTGACGTCACTGTGAGTCTTAGTGAAGAGTGACGTCACTGTGAGTCTTAGTAAAGAGTGACGTCACTGGAGTCTTAGTGAAGAGTGACGTACGTGAGTCTTAGTGAAGTGAGTCACAGGAGTGCTGTGAAAGACTACTGGAGCTAAAAGGTGTATGTGAGCCTAAGTGAAGAGGGTTGAGAGCTCTGGAGAGTACAGGAGGTGTTGAGACCTGAAGAGTACAGAGGGTGTTGGAGAGCTCTGGAAGAGTACAGGAGGGTGTTGGAGAGCTCTGAAGAGTACAGGAGGGTGTTGAGAGCTCTGGAAGAGTACAGGAGGTGTGTTGAGAGCTCTGGAAGAGTACAGGAGGGTGTTGGAGAGCTCTGGAAGAGACAGGAGGTGTTGGAGAGCTCAAGAGTACAGGGTGTTGAGAGCTCTGGAAGAGTACAGGAGGGGTGTTGGAGAGCTCTGGAAGAGTAACAGGAGGGTGTTGGAGAGCTCTGGAAGAGTACAGGAGGGTGTTGGAGAGCTCTGGAAGAGTACAGGAGGGTTGTTGGAGAGCTCTGGAAGAGTACAGGAGGGTTGTTGGAGAGCTCTGGAAGAATACAGGAGGGGTGTTGGAGAGCCTGGAAAGTACAGGAGGGTGTTGGAGAGCTCTGGAAGAGACAGGAGGGTGTTGGAGCTCTGGAAGAGTACAGGAGGGGTGTTGAGAGCTCTGGAAGAGTACAGGAGGGTGTTGGAGAGCTCTGGAAGAGTACAGGAGGGTTGTTGGAGAGCTCTGGAAGAGTACAGGAGGGTGTTGGAGAGCTCTGGAAGAGTACAGGAGGGTGTTGGAGAGCTCTGGAAGAGTACAGGAGGGTTGTTGGAGAGCTCTGGAAGAGTCTGAGGAGGTGTGTTGGAGAGCTCTGGAAGAGTACAGGAGGGTGTTGAGAGCTCTGAAGAGTACAGGGAGTGTGTTGGAGAGCCTGGAAGAGACAGGAGGGTGTTGGAGAGCTCTGAAGAGTACAGGAGGGTGTTGGAGAGCTCTGGAAGAGTACAGAGGGTGTTGAGAGCCTGAAGAGAAGGAGGGTGAGAGCTCTGGAAGAGACAGGAGGGTGTTGAGAGCTCTGGAAGAGACAGGAGGGTGTTGAGAGCTCTGAAGAGTACAGGAGGGTGTTGGAGAGCTCTGGAAGAGTACAGGAGGTTGTTGGAGAGCTCTGAAGAGTACAGGAGGGTGTTGGAGAGCTCTGGAAGAGTACAGGAGGGTGTTGGAGAGCTCTGGAAGAGTACAGGAGGTGTAACTCGAAGGCGAGGGTTGGAGAGCTCTGGAAGAGTACAGGAGGGTGTTGGAGAGCTCTGAAGAGTACAGGAGGTGTTGAGAGCTCTGGAAGAGTACAGGAGGGTTGTTGGAGCTCTGAAGATACAGGAGGGTGTTGAGAGCTCTGGAAGAGTACAGGAGGGTGTTGGAGAGCTCTGAAGAGTACAGGAGGGTGTTGGAGAGCTCTGGAAGAGTACAGGAGGTGTGTTGGAGAGCTCTGGAAGAGTACAGGAGGGTGTTGAGAGCTCTGGAAGAGTACAGGAGGGTGAGTGAGGAAGAGGGAGCTCTGGAAGAGTACAGGAGGTGTGTTGGAGAGCTCTGGAAGAGTACAGGAGGGTGTTGAGAGCTCTGGAAGAGTACAGGAGGTGTGTTGAGAGCTCTGGAAGAGTACAGGAGGGTGTTGGAGAGCTCTGGAAGAGTACAGAGGGTGTTGGAGAGCTCTGGAAGAGTACAGGAGGGTGTTGGAGAGCTCTGGAAGAGTACAGGAGGGTGTTGGAGAGCTCTGGAAGAGTACAGGAGGGTGTTGGAGAGCTCTGGAAGAGTACAGGAGGGTGTTGGAGAGCTCTGGAAGAGTACAGGAGGGTGTTGGAGAGCTCTGGAAGAGTACAGGAGGGTGTTGAGACTCTGGAAGAGTACAGGAGGTTTAACTGAAGTACAATGTTCAAGTTTTGAAGTCTGAGACAAAATTCGCTTATTGATTGTCTCTGAGGACTAGAGGATTTCTGCAGATAACTTCTGAAACATTTAGCAGTGAGTTTAGCTGGAAAGAACAGTGAATGAATATCTGGTGAATGAAAGCATACAGAGTTTATTGCCTGCGCTCTGAAAGTAACAGGATGAGATCGTTGAACTCTTCCAGGTACAGAGTGTGGATACATCTGGAAGGGACCAGAGTTACTTGGTGTTCTGGACAAAACACAGATGCTTGAGAATTGCAGTTACAGGAGGGCAGAAGTACTTCATGGTATTATTTACGGAAGGGTCTACCGAGTCGGAGATACACCTGGTGATCGTTGAGTATGGAAAAGTTTAAGTGACTGTAGGAACTCTGGTAGCGTCAGGAGGGTGTTGCCCAGCTCTGGAAAGTACAGGAGATTTTGGTTACTAGCAAAGTCACGGGAAGGGTGTTGGAGAGCTCTGGAAAG
>WNWK01035344.1:0-19838 GCA_009830355.1 Cherax destructor | reverse complement strand
CAACTTTTACTTGTAATTTATCAATAATAATAATAATACTGGTCTGTTTATGAACAAGGTCACGTATTTACTCGTCTTTGTTCACGTATTTACTCGTCTTTGTTCACGTATTTACTCGTCTTTGTTCACGTATTTACTCGTCTTTGTTCACGTATTTACTCGTCTTTGTTTACTTCCACAACGTCATAACATCCGCAGTATGACCAACAGTTTTACCAGAGTAAATATCGCCTGTGTAAAATTATATACAACCTTATAAGCCTTATTTACTGTCTTCGGTTATTACAGTATGTCTAAATTTTTTCTTTAGAAAGGAACGTATGGTTGGCAGTATGGGCCTAGTGTGGATATTATGGGTATCAGTGTTGTGGTGCCCAGGCTTCAGTTCTTCCATACATGAGGACCATCAACACAACACCCAGACTCAACATGGCAAACTGCTCTATATCCTCTTGGACGGGTGAGTTGCTCTCTGTTTTCACTCACATGTTTATGTTTAGTTCTATTAGTAGTATGTCCCAATAATGGCCGGGATATGTCTAAAGTTTGAGCTAGTCTGAAGTGAGTTTGACCTAGTCTGAAGTGAGTTTGAGCTAGTCTGAAGTGAGTTTGAGTAGTCTGAAGTGAGTTTGAGCTAGTCTGAAGTGAGTTTGAGTGGTCTGAAGTGAGTTTGAGCTAGTCTGAAGTGAGTTTGAGCTAGTCTGAAGTGAGTTTGAGTAGTCTGAAGTGCGTTTGAGCTAGTCTGAAGTGAGTTTGAGTGGTCTGAAGTGAGTTTGAGCTAGTCTGAAAGTGAGTTTGAGCTAGTCTGAAGTGAGTTTGAGCTAGTCTGAAGTGAGTTTGAGCTAGTCTGAAGTGAGTTTGAGTAGTCTGAAGTGAGTTTGAGCTAGTCTGAAGTGAGTTTGAGTGGTCTGAAGTGAGTTTGAGCTAGTCTGAAGTGAGTTTGAGCTAGTCTGAAGTGAGTTTGAGTAGTCTGAAGTGGTTTGAGCTAGTCTGAAGTGAGTTTGAGTGGTCTGAAGTGAGTTTGAGCTAGTCTGAAGTGAGTTTGAGCTAGTCTGAAGTGAGTTTGAGCTAGTCTGAAGTGAGTTTGAGCTAGTCTGAAGTGAGTTTGAGCTAGTCTGAAGTGAGTTTGAGCTAGTCTGAAGTGAGTTTGAGCTAGTCTGAAGTGAGTTTGAGTGGTCTGAAGTGAGTTTGAGCTAGTCTAAAGTGAGTTTGAGCTAGTTTAAAGTGAGTTTGAGCTAGTCTGAAGTGAGTTTGAGTAGTCTGAAGTGAGTTTGAGCTAGTCTGAAGTGAGTTTGAGTGGTCTGAAGTGAGTTTGAGCTAGTTTAAAGTGAGTTTGAGCTAGTTTAAAGTGAGTTTGAGCTAGTCTAAAGTGAGTTTGAGCTAGTCTAAAGTGAGTTTGAGCTAGTCTGAAGTGAGTTTGAGCTAGTCTGAAGTGAGTTTGAGCTAGTCTAAAGTGAGTTTGAGCTAGTCTGAAGTGAGTTTGAGCTAGTCTGAAGTGTTTGAGTAAGTCTGAAGCTTTTCACACAAACATGTGTTCAAACATTCGTTCCTGTCTCCAAAACTCGTGGCCGGTATATAACCCCTACAGGTTTAGTGCTCAACCCATGAATGTAATAAATTTTGTTGAGAATTACGAAAAAGTTTTGGAGTGAGATTAATAAGTTGAGAAAGCCTGAGGAACGAGGGGATTTGACAGGAGAGGAGCATTATTAGACGGAGAGTTGGAGGTATCGGGAAGATGGAGGGAATATTTTGAGGAAGCTGTAATTTCGTGTATAGGGCAAGGAGGTCTAACATCTTGTAGGAGTGAGGAAGAGCCAGATGTGAGGGTGGGGGAAGTTCGTGAGGCAGTGGGTAGAATAAAAGGGGGTAAGGCAGCTGGGATTGATGGGATAAATGTAGAAATGTTAAAAGCAGGAGGAGATATAGTTTTGGAGTGGTTGGTGCTATTATTTAATAAATGTATGGAAGAGGGTAATGTACCTAGGGATTAGCAGAGAGCGTGTATAGTTCCTTTGTATAAAGGCAAACATGACAAAAGAAAGTGTAAAAATCATAGGGGAATAAGTCTGTTGAGTAAACCTGGTAAAGTGTATAGAGTTATTATTGAAAGAATTAAGAGTAAGACGGAGAATAGGATAGCAGATGAACAAGTGTTTACAGTGAAACATATAGGTGAACAATATTTAGATAAAGATAGAGGTTTTTGTGGCATTTATGGATTTGGAAAAGGCGTATGATAGGGTGGATAGGGGGGCAATGTGGCAGATGTTGCAAATGTATGGAATAGGGAGGTTATTGAAAGCAGTGAAAAGTTTTTACGAGGATAGTGAGGCTCAGGTTAGAGTATGTAGGAGAGAGGGAAATTATTTCTCGGTAAAAGTAGGCCTAGACAGGGGTGTGTGATGTAAGAGAAGTGAATGCTCGGGTGTTCGCAAGAGGTGTGGGATTAAAAGATAAAGAATCCAAACGCAAAGTGGGACTTGGCACAGTTGCTTTCTGCTAATGACGCTGTGCTTTTGGGAGATTCTGAAGAGAAGTTGCAGAGGTTGGTGGATGAGTTTGGTAGGGTATGTAAAAGAAGAAAATTAAAAGTGAACATACGAAAGAGTAAGGTGATGAGAATAACAAAAAGTTTAGGTAACGAAAGATTGGATATCAGATTTAAGGGAGAGAGTATGGAGGAGGTGAATGTATTCAGATATTTAAGAATGGACTTGTCAGCTGATGGGTCTACGAAAGACGAGATGAATCATAGAATTGATGAGGGCAAAAAAAGGTGAGTGGTGCACTGAGGAGTCTGTGGAGACAAAGAACATTATCCGTGGAAGCAAAAAGGGAAATTAATGAGAGTATAGTCATACCAATGCTCTTATATGGGTGTGAAGCATGGGTGGTGAATGTTGCAACAAGGAGAAGGCTGGAGACAGTGGAGATGTCGTGTCTGAAGTCAATGTGCAGCGTAAATATAATGCAGAGAATCCGTAGTTTGGGTTACTAAAAGTATTATCCAGAGGGCTGAGGAGGGGTTGTTAAAGGTGGTTCGGAGACTTAGAGAGGATGGAACGAAATAGAATGACTTGGAGAGCGTATAAATCTGTAGTGGAAGGAAGGCGGTGTAGGGTTCAGCCTAGGAAAGGTTAGAGGGAGGGGGTAAAGGAAGTTTTGTGTGTGAGGGGCTTGGACTTCCAGCAAGCATGCGTGACCGTATTAGATAGGAGCGAATGGAGATAAATGTTTTTTTAGGACGTGACGTGCTGTTGGAGTGTGAGCAAGGTAACATGAAGGGAGTCAGGCAAGCTGGACTTGAGTCCCGGAGATGGGAAGTACAGTTCCGGCACTCTGAAGGAGAGGTGTTAATGGAAATAAATGGTATAAAATACTGACACAATGGAAATATAAACACATAAACAGTATAATGTGATCCTTTATTGACAACGTTTCGCCCACACAGTGGGCTTTATCAAGTCACAAACAGATCTACCTGGGTGAAAGGTACGTGAGCATATATAGGATGGAGTCAGGTGGAGAAACAAGCCTCACTCCACAGCCCTCACCTTTCCCAGCACTAATACCACCATCACAACAGCTTTCTATAATATCCCGCCCTTCCTTCCACACCCCCAGTCTGCACCAATCCCTCCCACCTCCCAGAATATAGTACTGGAAAAGAAGCTGAAGGTGTGGTAAACCACAGCAGATGCAATAATAAAAAAGAGTGAGGAGTTACAAGAACGAATCATTGAGGCATCCCCGGACATCATAGCATTCACAGAGACAAAGCTCATGGGGATGTTAACAAATACGTTCTTTCCAACTGGATACCAGATCCTTAGGAAAGACTGAGGGAACAGAGGGGAAGGAGGAGTTGCACAGCTCATCAAAAATCAGTGGAGTTTTGTGATGGGATGAATGGACAGAGTGAAAGCAGATAACTTCATGGTAGGAACACTTCAGACCAGGGATTCAAAATAATAATAACAGTGATGTACAACCTGCCACTGAACAACAAGAGACCAGCACAAGAGAACAATGAGAGCAATAGAGCAATGGTGGATACACTAGCCGAGGTGATCAGAAGGGCCCACATGGACAGGGCAAAATTTACTTATCATGGGGGATTTCATTATGAAGGAGATTGACTGGGAAAACCTAGAGCTACATGGGGAACCAGAAAAATGGAGGGCTAAGATGCTGGAGACAATATTGGAAGACTTCATGCACCAATATGTTAGGGATACGACTAGAGATAGAGTAGAGGATATATCGGCTGGACCTCATATTCACCTTGAGCAGTTCAGACACAGGGTATATTATATGTGAAAACCCTCCTTGACACTTGTGATCATGTGGTTCTGAGTTTTGAATACCTTGTATAGTTAACAGTGGAGAATGCAGCAGCATGAAAAGGACGGGAAGAGCCGAACAAATGACCACAAACTGCAGGGAGGTAGAGGAGAAATTCATACCAAGGGGTAACAAAAAATGGAAAGACCAGAGTGACCCCATGGTTAACCTGGAGGTGTAACGAGACCATAGCAGTGACATACAACCAGCCATTGAACAGCAAGAGACCAAGAGACGAGTATGATGAGAGCAATAGAGCAATGGTGGATACACTAGTCGAGGTGGCCAGAAGGGCCCACATGGACAGGAGTGTGCTAGAGTGTGGAAAGCGTATAGAAGGCAAAGAACTCAAGAAAACAAAGAGTTGAAAAGAAGAACCAGTAACGAATTTGCACAGATAAGAGAGGCCCAGCGGCAATACAAGAATGACATAGCATCGAGAGCCAAATCTGATCCAAAGTTGTTATACAGTCTCATCAGGAGGAAAACAATGGTCAAGGACCAGGTAATCAGGCTGAGGAAGGAAGGAGGGGAACTCACAAAGAATGACCAGGTATGTGAAGAGCTTAGCTCAAGATTTAGAGAAGTATTCACATTGGAGGCAGAAATGCTTCTAGCAGAGAAGGTAACGAAACTGTTAGGTGAACTAGATACCTCGAAGGTGGTGGGACCAGATAACATCTCTTCATGGGTCCTGAGAGATGGAGCAGAGGCGCTGTGTGTGCTGCTAGCAACAATCTTCAATAGATCTATCGAAACAGGGCGACTGCCTGAGGTGTGGAAGACAGAAAATGTAGTCCCAGTTTTTAAGAACAGAAACAGACAAGCAGCGTTAAATTACAGACCAGTGTCACTGATATGTATAGTACGTAAAGTCATGGAGAAGATTGTCAAGAGAAGAGTGGTGGAGCACATACAAAGGACTGAGTTCATGAGTACATGACAATCAGCACAGCTTCAGGGATGGGAAATCCTGTGTCACAAATCTACTTGAGTTCTACGATAAGGTAACAGAAGTAAGACAGGAGAGAGAGGGATGGGTAGATTGCATCTTTTTGGACTGTAAGAAGGCTTTTGACACAGTACCACACAAGAGAAAAATAAACACATAAGCAGTATAATGTGATCCTTTATTGACAACGTTTCGCCCACGCAGTGGGCTTCATCGAGTCACAAACAGATCTACCTGAATAAAAGATATATCAGTATTTATAGGATTTAGTGCATGTGACAATCTTCAGATTGTGTTTATTTTTCCATTGTGTCGGTATTTTATACCATTTATTTCCACCACTCAAGAAATTGGTTCAAAAACTAGAGGAGCAGGCAGGAATAGTAGGGAAAGCACTGCAATGGATCAGGGAATACCTGACAGGTAGGAAACATCAAGTGTTGGTACATGACGAGTGGCCGCATGTGTCGAGTGGGGTTCCACAGGTGTCCCTGTTCGCTGATTATGTGAAACTAATGACGAGGATCAGGTAAGATTAAAAGGGAATCTGAACAGGTTGCAAGCCTCACTTAAGGAAAAGGTTCTTGTGGTGAGCATTATACCGAGCATGTCCCCTGAGGCGCACATCGACCAAATAACCACTGCAGTATATGGGCGCCTGGCAAACCTGAGTCATTCACGACACTTCTACACCGTGTACGTCAGACTCATATTGGAGTATGCAGCACCAGTATGGAACCCACACCTGGTCAAACACGTCAAGAAATGGAAAAAAGTGCTAAAGTTTGCAACAAGATTAGTCCCATAGCCAAGAGGTATGTCCTACCAGAAGAGGTTAAGGAAACTCAACCTGATGACACTAGATGATAGGAGGGATATGGGGAACATGATAACGACGTATAAAATACTAAGGAATTGACAGGTTAAAAACTCAGATGAATCATAGGGATGTTAGGAAGTTTTTCTTTAGCATTAGAGTTGTCAGGAAGTGAAACAGTCTGGAGAGGGAAGTAGTGGAAGCAGGATCCATACATAGCTTTAAGAAGAGGTACGATAAGGCTCTTGGAAAGGGGAGAGAGTGACCTAGTAGCAACAAGCGAGGAGACTGGACCAGGAGCTGTGAATCGATTCCTGCAACCACATATAGGTGAATACATATAGGCAAATCCTAGTGAACGGTGCCCCGTGGCCTGGTGGCTAAAGCTCTCGCTTCACACGGCGAGGGTCCAGGTTCTTTTCCCGGGAGGGCATGTTTCTTTACACCGACTGTCTATGTTCACTCATCAGTAAAATGAGTACCTGCTGGTTCTCATTGAGGGTTCTCATTATCCATCCTTTCATTTTTCTAGCAGATTTGGTAGATACATTGTTGTGGTCTTTGAAGGTGAGATCCTCTGACATTATCACTCCCAGGTCCTTCACATTACTTTTTCGCTCTATTGTATGGTTAGAATTTGTTGTATACCCTGATACAGTTTTAATTTCCTCAAGTTTTCCATATCTGAGTAGTTGAAATTTATCTTCATTGAACTTCATATTGTTTTGAGTGGCCCATTTAAAGATTTGGTTGATGTCCGTTTGGAGTCTTGCGGTGTCTTCGATGGAGGTCATTGTCATTGCAATTCAGGTGTCATCTGCAAAGGAAGACACGGAGCTATAGTTTACATCTCTGTCTGTGTCAGATATGAGGATGAGGTACAGAATGGGAGCGAGTACTGTGCCTTGTGGAACAGAGTTTTTCACCGTAGCTGCCTCAGACTTTACTCTGTTTACTATTACTCTTTGTGTTCTATTTGTTAGGAAGTTATATATCCATCTACCAACTTTTCATGTTATTCCTTTATCACGCATTTTGTGTGCTATTACACCATGTCAAAGGCTTTTGTAAAGTCTGTGTATACTACATCTGCATTTTGTTTATCATCTATAGCATCCAGGACCTTATCATAGTGGTCCAGTAGCTGGGACAGGCAGGAGTTACCTGCCCTAAACCCGTGTTGCCCTGGGTTGTGTAATTGATGGGTATCTAGGTGGTTGTAGATCTTAATTCTTAGAACCCTTTCAAAAAAATTTATGATATGGGATGTTAGTGTTATCAGTCTGTAGTTCTTTGCAATTACTGTACTTTACTGCCACCGTTGTAGAGTGGAACTATGTCTGTTGTTTTTAGTGAGTGTGGGATGACCCCTTTGTCTATGCTCCCTCTGCATAGAATGTTGAAGGCACGTGACAGGGGCTTCTTGCAGTTCTTGATGAACACGGAGTTCCATGAGTCTGGGCCTGAGCAGAGTGCATGGGCATGTCATTTATTGCCTTTTCAAAGTCTTGTTGTGTGAGGATAATATCAGAGATTTTTGAGATTACCAAATTTTGGGTCTCGGTCATAAAGAATTCATTTAGATTGTCGACCCTTAGTCTGGGTAATGGCTCGCTGAACACTAAGTCGTATTGGACTTTAATATCTCACTCAATTATTTTCTGTCATCTGTGTATGTCCCATCTCTCCTAAGGAAGGGCACAATGCTGGATGTTGTTTTACCCTTAGATCTGGCATAAGAGAAGAAGTATTTTGTGTTTTTTTTTCAATTTCCTTTATGGCTTTTAGTTCTTCCTGAGATTCTTGTCTCCTGTAAGATTCCTTAAGCTAAAGTTCGAAATTTGCGTTTTTTTTGACTAGCGCCTCCCTTCGTATTTCAGATATATTGACCCCTCTAATAGAGCAGCTCTGTGATTCTTTGCCTTCGTCTGTACAGGGAGCATCTCTCTCTTTCTAGTTTCCATCTTCTCTTTCTTGTTCTTAATGGAATGTGCCTTGAGCAGACCTCAAGTGCTATAGAATTCATTTTTTTTAGGGAAAGGTTGGGATCTGTGTTGTTTAGAATATCTTCCCAGCTTGTTTCTTTAGGACATGGTTGACTTGTTCCCATTGTATGTTTTTGTTATTGAAGTTGAATTTTGTGAAGACACCCTCATGTCTGATTACATTTTGCTGGTCAGGAGCCCTGTGCATACATGTCTGTACCTCTGTTATGTTGTGATCTGAGTGTATTGTCTTTGATACTGCTATATTACATATCAGATCATTGTTGTTAGTGAAGATGAGGTCCAGCTTCACTAACAACGACGATATGTAATATAACCGTATGAAAGACAATACACTCAGATCACAACATAATAGAGGTACAGACATGTATGCACAGGGCTCCTGACCAGCAAAATGTGTTCAGTCATGAGGGTGTCTTCATAAAATTCAACTTCAATAACAAAAACATACAATGGAACAAGTCAACCATGCTAATTTTTTCTAGGCAAAGGTTAGAATCCTTGTTGTTTAGGATATCTTCCCAGCTTCTTTCATTTAGGATATGGTTGACTTGTTCCCATTGTATGTTTTTGTTATTGAAGTTGGATTTTGTAAAGAGCCTTATGACTGATCACGTTTTGCTGGTCAGGAGCCTTGTGCATACATGTCTGTACCTTTATTATGTTGTGATCTGAGTGTATTGTCTTTGATACGGATATCAGATCGTAGTTGTTAGTGAAGATGAGGTTCAGCGTATTTTCTAGTCTTGTAGGTTCTAATATTTGCTGATTTAAGATGAATTTGGTGCAGAGTTTTAATAGCTCGTGTGTGTGTGAATTTTCATCTGAGCTGAATCCTGGGGTGATCTCTGCTAAAATATTATTTGCTAAACTCCTCCATTTTAGGTGTCTAAAGTTGAAATCTCTCAGCTAGATGTTTGGGAGATTTTCCAGACAGTGGTCAATTTTCAAAAGCTGTTCCTGGAATTGCTGGGAAGTTGCATCTAGAGGCTTGTATACACCACAATGACAAGGTTTTGGTTTTCAATCTTTTCTGCCAAAACTTCAACTACATCACTTGAGGTGTTTAGTAGTTCTGAGCAAATGAGCGACTCTGACGTACAAGCCGACCTCCCTTTGTTGCCTGTTTAGTCTGTCGCATCTGAATAGGTTATAACCTGGGATCCATATTTCGTTGTCAAAAAGATCCTTTATGTGGGTCTCTGTGAAAGCTGCAAACATTGCATTTGATTCCGTGAGCAGTCCCTTGATGTAAGGAGTTTTGTTTGTTGACGGCTTTAAACCCTGTATCTTGACCTCGTGCAAGAATGGCTCCACTACTATCTTATACTTTTTTCCTTGTTTCTGGCTCAGTGTGTACTATTTTTTTCTAGATTAGTTCCAAGCGTTTGAGAGATATACTTTACATGCGGGGGAGTGACGGAATGGTTACCACCACATGCGCCCATATGCTGCAGCAGTTATTTGGGTGATGTGCACTTCAGGAGGTATGCTCGGTATTATACTCACCCCAAGATCCTCTTCCTTGAGTGAGGTTTGTAGTCTTTGGCTCTCCTAGCCTGTACTCTGTCTGTGGTCTTCTTTGCCCTTTCCCAATCTTCATGACTTTTCACTTGGTGGGGTTAAACTCCAGGATCCAGTTGCTGGACCAGGCTTGTAGCCTGTCCAGATCCCTTTGTAGTCCTGCACGATCCTCATCCGACTGAATTCTCCTCATTAGCTTCACATCGTTTACAGAGACACTTCTGAGTCTATCTGTTCCGTCATGTCATTCATATATACTGGAAATAGAACCGGTCTTAGGACTGACCCCCTGTGGAACCCCACTCGTCAGAGGCACCCAATCTGATACCTCGTCACGTACCATGACTCTTTCTTGCCTTACTGTCAGGTATTCTCTGATCCATTGCAGTGCCTTTCCTGTTATACCTTCCTGATCCTCTAACTTTTGCACTAATCTCTTACCTGGAACTGTGTCGAAAGCCTTCTTGCAGTCCAAGAAAATGCAATCTACCCACTCCTCTCTCTTGTCTTACTTCCGTCACCCTGTCGTAAAACTCCAGTAGGTTTGTGACACAGGATTTCCCTTCCCTGAAACATTGCTGGTTGTCGTGTATAAATTTATTCCTTTCAAGGTGTTCCACCACTCTTCTGATAATCTTCTCCATGACTTTGCATACTATGCATGTCAGTGACACTGGTCTATAATTTAATGCTGCGTGTTTGTCTCCTTTCTTAAAAATTGTGACTAGATTTGCTGTCTTCCATACCTCAGGTAGTCCCCCTGTTTCGATAGATGTGTTGAAGATTGTTGTTAGTGGTACACACAGTGCCTCTGCTCCCTCTCTCAGGACCCACGGGGAGATGTTTGGTCCCACCACCTTTGAGGTATCTAGTTCACTTAGCAGCCTCTTCATCTCCTCCTCGGTTGTGTTTATTGTGTCCAGCACTTGTGTGTGTGTACTCACCTAATTGTACTCACCTAATTGTGGTTGCAGGGGTCGTTACTCAGCTCCTGGCCCCGCCTCTTCACTGATCGCTACTGGGTCCTCTCTCTCCCTGCTCCATGAGCTTTATCATACCTCGTCTTAAAGCTATGTATGGTTCCTCCCTCCACTACATCACTTGTTAGACTATTCCACTTCCTGACTATATGGCTGAAGAAATACTTCCTAACATTCCTTTTGACTCATCTGAGTCTTCAACTTCCAATTGTGACCCCTTGTTTCTGTGTCCCCTCTCTGGAACATCCTGTCTCTATCCACCTTGTCTATTCCACGCAGTATTTTGTATGTCGTTATCATGTCTCCCCTAACAATCCTGTCCTCCAGTGTTGTCAGGCCGATTTCCCTTAACCTTTCTTCGTAGGACATTTCCCTTAGCTCTGGAACTAGTCTTATTGCAAACTTTGCACTTTCTCTAATTTCTTGACGTGCTTGACCAGGTGTGGGTTCCAAACTGGTGCTGCATACTCTAGTATGGGCCTGACGTACACGGTGTACAGTGTCTTGAACTATTCCTTACTAAGGTATCGAACGCTATTCTCAGGTTTGCCAGTCGCCCATATGCTGTAGCAGTTATCTGGTTGATGTGTGCTTCCTGAGACGTGTTTGGTGTTATACTCACCCCAAGATCTTTCTCCTTGAGCAAGGTTTGCAGTCTTTGGCCACCTAGCCTATACTCTGTCTGCGGTCTTCTTTGCCCTTCCCCGAGCTTCATGACTTTGCATTTGGCGGGGTTAAATTCGAGAAGCCAGTTGCTGGACCAGGTGTCCAGCCTGTCCAGGTGTCTTTGAAGTCCTGCCTGATCCTCATCTGATTTAATTCTTCTCATTAACTTCACATCATCTGCGAACAGGGACACTTCTGAGTCTATCCCTTCCGTCATGTCATTCACATATACCAAGAATAGCACTGGTCCTAGGACTGACCCCTGTGGAACCTCGCTCGTCACAGGCGCCCATTGTGATACCTCATCACGTACCATGACCCGTTGTTGCCTCCCTGTCAGGTATACTATGATCCATTGCAGTGCCCTTCCTGTTATACACGCCTGATCCTCTAGCTTCTGCACTAATCTCTTGTGAGGAACTGTGTCGAAGGCCTTCCTGCAGTCCAAGAAAATGCATTCAACCCACCCCTCTCTCTCTCGTGTCTTACTTCTGTTACTGTGTGTGTGTGTGTGTGTGTGTGTGTGTGTGTGTGTGCACTCACCAAGTTGTGTGGGGGGTTGGGGTCTAGACTCAGCTCCTGACCCCGCCTTAAAAACTAATCTGAGCAGCATCACTAGTTACTGACTTCAAGAGACTAATAATTTCTGCTCTTGATGCTGTGTATTGGATTTGCCTCCATCACTGCCTCATCAAATTCATTCCACTTTTCTACCATCCTGAGAATAAAGAAATATATATTTTTAAATCCACATGGTTCGTCTGTATCTTCAGGTTCAAATATGTCCCCTTGATCCTGGTCCTCTTAATGCAAACATCCTGTCTCTGTCTTCCTTGTCTATTCCTCTTCAGATTTTATTTGTCGTAATCTTGTCCTCTCTGCCAGGATCGTCAGGTTTACTTCCTTCAACCTCTCTTCATAGCGTCTTCCTCTCAGTTCTAGTACTAGTCGGGTTACGAACTCTTGGACCTTTTCGAGCTTATTCACTTGCCTGATCAAACGTGGGCTCCATGCTGGGGCAGCGTACTCAATGGTTGGCTTAACCTTTTTGAAATATAAGGTTCTGAAGGATTTTTTATTCAATTTAATGAATGTTGTTCAGAAGTTTTGCTAATCTTACACATGTCACTGATGTTATATAGTTTATGTGTAGCTTTGGCGACATGTTTTGCCTTCTATTTATCCCAAGTCGTTTTCGTTCTATTTGCAGCTTATCTCCGACCATGCTGTCCCAAGCTTCTACAATTCACATGACCTTGCATTTGTTCCGGTTGAACTCGAGTAGCCACTTGTTAGATCGCATCTGAAGTCTGTTGAGCTCAGATGTGTGTCACTATCCATTCCTTTTCTTACTTTTCTCTTTAGTTTTATATCAGCAAAAAGAGACACATAAGACTCAGTCTTCTTTGGTAGGTCGTTCACCTACATCAAGAACATTAATGGTCTTAATACTGAGCCTTGGGGAACCCCCACTCGTTACTCTCATTCTGATGTCTTATTCCTTACTATTACTCTCAGTCAGGTCTCCACTTATACACTGGAGTACTTTGACTTTTAACCCTGCCTGTGTGTGTGTTAATTGGTGGTCTTGTGTTTATCTCTTAGTCGTGATTATTTAAGATGTCAGGAGTGTACTAAATACTTGTGTAGTATACTTAGATAATCCCAGCTATATTATAGACTGGCTCCCTGGCTAGTTGTGACGTCACGAGCCCCTAACATGTGACCCGCTAGCTAGAAGCTTCCCTCTCAGTTCCACGCTAGGCATAGCAGACCCAAGAGGCAAGGCCTGGGTTTCTCCCCTCAAGACTCTCACATTATACACTCCTAGAACATTCTACGTGTGTATTCCTTCACCTACATCTTCTTAGCGAACCCCCCACGACAAAGAGAGGTCCATCGGGACGTCTTTAAAACACTGGTTTTAACCTAAATTTTGTTTAAATATATGTATTTAAATATGTTTTTTTTTGTAGGTTCAAGTGGAATTACTTGGAAGAACAAGACTCAAGTGCACTGCCTGGCTTCTCCAAGTTCCTGCAAGAAGGAAGTAGAGCCAAGTTCACTAACCCACTCTTTCCCACTCTCTCCTACCCATCTTGGACTACTCTATCAACGGGCCAGTATGCTGAGACACATGGCATTGTTGGTAATTATTTCTACGATCCCCAAACAAAGGAAGTCTTCTCCCTCTTTGACAAAGAAGGCACAGGAAAACATAAGGTAATTTGCTAATCAGTACACCTTATTCGTGGTATTTTATCTCTTAATTTTGATAAGTAAGACACATGTGCAATAGTTATGTATCTTTATTCCGAAACCTTTCGACTGCACAGTAGGCTTCTTCAGTCGAGTACAGAGGCAGCAGCAGAAGTGTTTGTGCTACGTTTTGGTGCCAGGGAGATAACTATGAAACAGTCTAACTATAAAACAGTAGCTATAAAATCTGTCAAACCAGCCTTTGCTGGCCTTAAAATCACTTGCATCAGCACTAGTTCCAGGCATTGTCTTGACGAGATCTGCGTGCAACTGCCTTGCCTTTTCACAAATTATCGCCGTGTAAACAATATCAATGACCTTGATGAGGGAATTACTAGTGATATGAGCAAATTCGCCGATGACACGAAGATAGGTAGGATAATTGATTCAAACGTAGATGTCAGGGAACTTCAGGAGGATTTAGACAAACTCAATTCCTGGTCAGAAAAGTGGCAGATGCAGTTCAATGTAGATAAATGCAAGGTTCTACATTGAACTGCATCTGCCACTTTCTGACCAGGAATTCAGTTTGTCTAAATCTCTGAGTTCTGACATCACGTTTGAATCAATTATCTACCTATCTTCGTGTCATCGGCATTGCTCTATCACTAGTAATTCCCTCATCAGGTCTGATATTGTTTCACGGCGATAATTGTGAAAAGGCAAGCGTATGGCAGATCTCGTCAAGAATGCCTGGAACATGCTGATGCAGTGATTTAACTATAAATAGTAAAACAGTAACTAGACAACAGTAAGTATAAAACAGTAGTTAGGAAATAGTAACTATAAAACTGTAACTAGAAAACAGTAACTATAGAACAGAGCTTCATGCCTGCAGTAAGTCTTATTCGGAGACAAATTATTTTGAATTAAAGACTATCTCTCATATCACCATAAACAAGTACAGGAATCAATTTCCTTATACTGAATAACAAAGGTAAAATCTTTGTTTGCATTTCTTGATTTTGTTGTTCAAACAACCAGTGAAGAGTAAGACTTAATATATATAAAATGCTGTGTAGTATAAAATTACTTTGTTTTAAGTTAACTAAATTTAACTGGCTCAAAACATTGCCTAAAAAAAATACATTCTGAAAGAGAAGAGGTGATTATTTTTATTATTACATTTTGACGATTGCATCAAAACAATGCTAGAAACATTATTAAGATCAACGATAATTACCGAATTTTCTATGCCAATACAACTAGCATCAGTTGTTAGATAGGCTGAGAAAAATCAGGGAATTTGAAAATAGGAGCAGAAGTTAGCTTTTCATTAAGAGTTTGGAATGTTCTTTCTTGACGGAAGATCCAAACAGAAGGAGCATCTTTCTTAAGCAACTCAGAGGAGCTGTTATAAATGAAAAATTAGCAATGAAATATCTATAAAAACCTGATAAGCCCACAAAGGATCTTACGCCATCAGCAGTTTTTGGAGATGGAAAACTTAATTCTAGAGTTACTTTACTTTGGTCAGTCGTAACCCCTCTAGGAGTGACTCTGTGACCAAGAAACTTGATCTCGGATCTGAAAAATTGACATTTCGGCAGTTTGATCTTTAAATTGGCTTCTTCAAGGTGTGTCTCCACGTCTTCGGACATGACAATTACGTCATCTAAGTACACTATGAGTATATTACCTATGAGGGCTCTAAATATATTTGTCATGAGCCTCGAGGTGATAGGCGAGGAGTGTAAACCAAAGGCCATTCTGAGGAAATGATAATGATCTGTAGGAGTGGAAAATATGGTTAGCTCTTGGTTGTCCTCGTGGAGAGGGACTTGCCAAAACCCTTGTAACAAGTTCAGGGTCGAAAAGACTTTATCTCCATTATTGCATAAAAGGTCACCAAGTACAGGAAGTGGGAAGCGATCTGGAATTGTTTTTGCATTCAACTTTCTAAAGTCGATCACCGGGCGCCAAGTACCGTCCTTCTTAGGTACTAGGATCAAGGGCACATTGCAGGGTGAATTACTAGGTGCGATAACACCATCAAGCATCTTATTGATCAGTTCTTCTGCGACAGCAACTTGTGAATGAGGCATTCTGAATGCAAGTACGTATATAGGTCTGGTACCAGGTTCAAGTGGGATTCGATGGGACAATGGGTAAGGCAATGGCTCAACGTTTGTTCAACAGATGCAACAAATGCTAGACCTTGTCTGGGAAGTCAGTGGGAGCTAAGTCTTTCTCCTCTATTGGTAGAGTGGATGGACTCTTCCCGGTTGAAATAGCACTGACCCACTGGTCAGGTGACAACTCATCCTCAACATGAACAGGGTAAGGATAGTGAACAAGGTCAACAATAGTGGTGTTCGCTCTGAGGCGAATACTGTGACCGGAAGTGTTAGCAAGGAAGAAATGGATCTTATTATCTCGTACATGTAATGATGGCTCGACACTGTCAACTAGGATGTTATCACCATCTGGAACATGAGGGACAACAGACACTTTAGTGAGTGTACTAGGTGCGACAAACACCTTTCTGCAGACGGCCTGTGACATCAACAAGAGATGGCATTGGTAGTTTCAAGTAGTCGTTTTCCGACAAGGCGCACCCTGTGGAGGAACTATCACTTAAACTAGCAGTCATCGCAGGAATAGGCTCAATACCCAATGTTGTCTGAGATTCCTCTGACACCTGAGGCAACTGTACAGTATCTTGCATGCATGAAGTTGTAGGAATAGGATCACAGACAGGATTACTAGTGCCTGACCACTTGGTTGCGTTAATAGAAAATGCACAAATCTGTAAAGACTTAATCCAAACTTCATACTCTGCAGCAGTATGACAGATCTCGGATCCAAGCTACCAGCTTGGATCCGAGTTTGGGCATGCCATTGTTAAGGATCAAGCATAATATGTAAATCTCTCATGGAAGCAAATCCCAGTAGATCACCATGGAAACTAATCTGGTCGACAATAACCAACCAAGATTTTGGTGATATATCCTAATGCCTCCCTTTCGGTAGGTAATTCATATTGGCCAATATAAATTAACATACATGTAGTGAGAATTAATACACTGGGAGGCGTACATTACATATAATGTGAATTTCAATTTCTGACGATACCACTTCTTTTACACCTTAGTCATTTTCATTTGAAGATTTGGCCAATTTCCAAATTCCTTGAGAGAACTAAATCCACCTCTCAGGACGGCCACCCGGGCAGTAATCGTTCAGATTAAGTTTTCTTTTTATGACCTCTCCCCTTGGGTCAAATAAAGGGCCGTCACGACCAGCAGTCAACCTTCCACACCCGAGTCCAACACTGCCCCCTGCCATCTTCACAACCCCTCCTCTTCCATTACCTCGCTTCCTCACACGTAATTTAGTAGTTTGACTACCATTAATACGCCATATTTACATTACCACTTAACATTTATATTACATTATATTAAGAATTATAGGAAAATTATAAATAAAAATCCACAAATATAATATTAAAGTGCAAGATCAGAGTATGTGATGATGATACAAAGTTGTGATTAGTATAAAATGTAAAATTTAAAATAATGAAACTGAGAGATATATAAAAAGTACACAGGTGTGTTTGTCAATAATACAGTTTAATAACAAATACACAGGTGTGTTTGTCAATAATTCAGTTTAATAACAAATACACAGGTGTGTTTGTCAATAATTCAGTTTAATAACAAATACACAGGTGTGTTTGTCAATAATTCAGTTTAATAACAAATACACAGGTGTGTTTGTCAATAATTCAGTTTAATAACAAATACACAGGTGTGTTTGTCAATAATTCAGTCAAACAAAATTACTTATTTCCATTGGGGTCTTTATTATTATACTATGAAGGAGATCATGTCTTATTATTATACTATAAAGGATATATACTAGGAATAAGAGTTATTTACATTTACATGTGTGTTAGCTAAAAAAATAAAAAATCATTCTCCTCCCTTTCTGTCGCTACATTCATTTGTACCTTTTGGTTCTCTTCTTGAACTGGCTGATGCTATGACTGGCTTTGACATGTGCAAGCAGTCTGTTCCATTCCTTTATTGCTGTACAATAAAAGGTGTTTGAAGCCTGGCCACAAGCCTATGTCATGCTTTATAACAAAATTACTGTTATTACGGTCTTAACACTATTGCAGTCTCAGATACTCAATCACAAGTCAACATAGTAACACCCATCACACGCTTTAAGAATTATGAACCTAAGATGTACAGGGAAGGAAATCCACATTCATCCGCTTAGTAAGCAATGTATTAACGTCTTTTAAAATATGTTTAAACATAAATAAGTCTATGGTTGTCTTTATTAGGATATCCTAGATTAATTTTCTCTTAAGTTCCTACCTAAGATAATTGTAAAAATCTAAATTCGTGTAATGAACCTAAATAAAAATTTACATAGGTCTTATTTTTATACTAAACCTAATTTGTTCAGTCTATCCTCTGGTAGTCGTTTTCTGTTATTTTGTGACATAGAAAACTGATCACATATACTGGGTATCTTGCATAAATTTCGCTGATTGTAGGGTAAGTAATAATAATAATCATATCTTTATTTCTACAAGTACATATACAAGGTATACAGGCCTAGCTGACATCATTGACATACTACTATTTAGAAAGCAGCTTGTTATGCAGACCATTTCGGGCAAATTAGGTCAGTTTTGTCCCAGGATGCGACCCACACCAGTCCACTAACACCCAGGTACCCATTTTACTGATGGGTGAACAGCGACAGCATGTGTCTTATGGAAACACGTTCTAATGTTTTCCAGCCGTACCGGGGAATCGATCCCCGGACCTCATTGTGTGAACTGAGTGCGCTAGCGATTGAGCTACGGGACACCGCGTATTCATTTACGTACAAATATCATAGGTGCAATTATCATATATAGTAACATTTGTGTAAATTACCTAGAATAACCCCCAAAAAAAGTCAGAGTGACTTATTTATATTAAGGTTCTTGTAATATCTTATTATTTAAAGCCTAGCTGTAAGATACAGTAGAAATCAGTCATGATTATAACCCCACGTGGCTTCGAGTGACCACCGTGGCTTGGGCACTCGGATACACAGCTCTTGCAAGAATTCACAAGGAAATTCACAGGAAACACGGCAGAGAGGGAGTGGGCAGTGGTGGCGTACACTAGGGCGAGCGGCGTGGGTGAGAGACAGGACCCCGCGCCTACCTTCCTCACCTCACACCCCACGAGGAGACACGCTCACACTGGACGCTGAAATCACCACAAACTCACCTCTGACTTTCTGAAATAGCCGTCTTGAGCTGAACAACAACAGCAGAATATTCAAGATTCAAGATGATTTATTTCTCTGTAAAAATTACAATGTGTGTTTTTCATTTAAAGACAATAATTACAAAGATGGCCGTTAGCATGCCTGGGCATGCTAGGCATTTCGGGCAGACTTAATACTAGTTCTTAATCTATATTACAAATTACATATGAATACAAATTTCAAATGATTAAATAGATTTACAATAGTGAAGGTAGTTCAGAATATTTAGATTGTAAAAAAATTAGTAATAAGAATGGTTTTGTCTTGGGATGTTACACAATTTCTATTAAAGCTCCAATATTGGTGTGGAAACTTTTTTAGTCACTAAAGTTCCACAGGGTAAGGGAGCCGTCAGGAGCCTTACACACCTTGGATCGGCCCTCGGAGTTTATAAACCCACACACCCAACAAAACATACGCACACTCCAGCTGATGACGGTGACTATTGTGTATATATTTAATTGATAGATTTATCCACCTAGGAACACTTAGGCAAGTTTGTACAGCTAGAGACTAATAGTAGGATTATTAAGGTAACGTTAGGTATTAATACTGTAGCTCTAGCACCCTAATATAGGTAGTTATAGGCCTGAATAGGCAAGCATTAGATTATGTTAGCTAACGAGAACTGGCAGCTCTACACTTGAATCTAGGCGGGAAAGAGCCCAGTTCTTTCTTACCAGAGCAGACCCCACACGAACAAGACGTGCTGAGATTAGGCAGCACACCCCACGTGACTCAACATCTGTCCTGGGGCCACGGAGGAGATCCCGAAGTACCGTGGACATCTGCCTCCATCCAGACCCTGTCACAGTAAGACTAGGCTTTCTTTCTCTCAGTATCTGGCCAGTTTTCTGGGGGAAACGTTAGTGAGTTATCTGTGGGTCTTAGTCGGACGGACGACTCGTGTTGGTATGTACCAGCGTCGTCTCCTAAGTTCAATTCTGGAAGCTAGTGTTACTTACTGTATATATTACTCAAGGACTTCCCAAGGAACCAGGGGACTC
>WNWK01035343.1:0-19839 GCA_009830355.1 Cherax destructor | reverse complement strand
TGGGATTTTTAAAAATATGTAAATAATTCATATTTATTCAAAAATGCTATAAAACGTTATTTTATATAATTTTTTGACGATTTAAGGCATTTTAAAGGATTTTCTGAAAAAACTATTTTTTTTAGATAAAATATACCTATGAGTAAGCTTCCTAAAAGAAAATCATAAAATTTTGCTTACTTTTACCATAAATTTCAATTGTAGTAGAAATTCTATTTAAAAGTGTGATAATCTAAGTATTTTAGCTAAAAAATGAGATTTGCCAGAAAATCACTCAAACCGCTCTAAAACGTCGAAATATGCAATAAAATACGATTTTAGCACATTTTTCTGAGCTTTTTATTGTTTCATGTATTTTTGGAAAATAATATGAAATATTCTAAATTTATATTGATTTTTATAGATTTTTAATGCGATTTTTTAAAAATATGTAAAGAATTTATATATATTCAAAAATGCTATAAAACGTTATTTTATATAATTTTTTGACGATTTAAGGCATTTTCAAGGATTTTCTGAACAACTATTTTTTTTTAGATAAAATACACCTATGAGTAAGCTTCCTAAAACAAAATCATAAAATTATGCTAACTTTTCCCATAAATTTCAATTGCAGTAGAAAACGTCGAAATATGCAATAAAATACGATTTTAGCACATTTTTCTGAGCTTTTTAATGTTTCATGTATTTTTCGAAAATAATATGAAATACTTAAAAATATTGATTTTTATAGATTTTTAATGGATTTTTAAAAATAGTAAATAATTAATAATATTCAAAAATGCTATAAAACTTGATTTTATTGCATTTTGACGATTTAAGGCATTTTCAAGGATTTTCTGAAAACTATTTTTTAGATAAAATATACCTGAGTAAGTTCCTAAAAGAAAATCATAAAATTTTGCTACTTTTCCCATAAATTTCAATTGCAGTAGAAATTCTATTTAAAAGTTTGAAAATCTACGTATTTTAGCTAAAAATGAGTTTTGCAGAAAAGCACTCAAACCGCTCTAAAACGTCGAAATATGCAATAAAATACGATTTTAGCACATTTTCTTGAGCTTTTAATGTTTCATGTATTTTTCGAAAATAATATGAAATATTCTATAAAATATTGATTTTTATAGATTTTTAATGGGATTTTTAAAAATATGTAAATAATTAATAAATATTCAAAATGCTATAAAACTTGATTTTATTGCATTTTTGACGATTTAAGGCATTTTCAAGGATTTTCTGAAAACTATTTTTTAGATAAAATACCTATGAGAAGCTTCTAAAAGAAAATCATAAAATTTGCTAATTTTTCCCATAAATTTCAATTGCAGTAGAAATTCTATTTAAAAGTTTGAAAATCTAGTATTTTAGCTAAAAATGAGTTTTGCAGAAAAGCACTCAAACCGCTCTAAAACGTCGAAATATGCAATAAAATGCATTTTAGCACATTTTCTGAGCTTTTAATGTTTCATGTATTTTCGAAAATAATATGAAATATTCTATAATAATATTGATTTTTATAGATTTTTTGCAATAAATCATTTGTTAATGAATTAAAATATTTATAGATTTAATGATTAATAAAATTATATTAAATTATAACATTTATTGTTTGATTAATTAATTAATATTTTAGATAAATACCTGTACTAAGAAAATCTAATTTTCAAAACAATTGCTGATTTTTTAAGTGAACAATTAGCAAAAGTTTGAAGCTAACGCTCTAATCAATGCAAAAATAATTTTACATTTTAAATGTTGAATATATTTCAAAATAGATATTTAAAAATATAAATAAAATAATATAAAATATAAACTTATTTTATTGATTTTTGAATTTAGCATTTTAAGGATTTTCTGAAAACTATTTTAGATAAAATAACCTATAGTAAGCTTCTAAAAAAATCATAAAATTTTACTTTTCCCATAAATTTCAATTGCAGTAGAAATTTATTTAAAGTTGAAAATCTAGTATTTTAGCTAAAAATGAGTTTTGCAGAAAACACTAAACGCTCTAAAATCAAATATGCATAAAATCGATTTTAGCACATTTTTCTGAGCTTTAATGTTTCATGTATTTTTGAAATAATTAAATATTCTAAAAATATTGATTTTTAAATTTAATGATTTTTAAAATATTAAATAATTATAAATTTCAAAATCTATAAAACTATTTTATTGCATTTTGACGATTTAAGATTTTAAGATTTCTGAAAACTATTTTTATAAATCACCATGAGTAATTCTAAAAAAATCATAAAATTTTCTATTTTCCCATAAATTTCAATTCGTAGAAATTCTATTTAAAAGTTTGAAATCTAGTATTTTAGCTAAAAATGAGTTTTGCAGAAAAGCACTCAAACGCTCTAAACGTCGAAATATGCAATAAAATACGATTTTAGCACATTTTCTGAGCTTTTTAATGTTTCATGTATTTTCGAAAATAATATGAATATTCTATAAAAATATTGATTTTATAGATTTTTAATGATTTTAAAAATAGTAAATAATTAATAATATTAAAATGCTATAAAACTTGATTTTATTGCATTTTTTGAGATTTAAGATTTTCTGAAAACTTTTTTAGATAAAATACTATGAGTAAGCTTCTAAAAAAAATCATAAATTTTTACTTTTCCATAAATTTCAATTGCAGTAAATTCTATTTAAAAGTTTGAAAATCTAGTATTTTGCTAAAAATGAGTTTTCAAAAGCACTCAAACGCTCTAAAACGTCGAAATATGCAATAAAATACATTTTACATTTTTGATTTTTATGTTTCATGTATTTTGAAAATAATATGAAATATCTATAAAATATTGATTTTATAGATTTTAATGGATTTTTAAAAATATGTAAATAATAAATATTAAAATGCTATAAAACTTGATTTTATTGCATTTTTGAATTTACATTTCAGTTTTCTGAAAACTATTTTTTAGATAAAATAACCTATGAGTAAGCTTCAAAAGAAAATCTAAAATTTGCTTACTTTTCCATAAATTTCAATTCAGTGAAATTCTATTTAAAGTTGAAATCTAGTATTTTAGCTAAAAAATGAGTTTTGCAGAAAACCTCAAACCGCTCTAAAACGTCAAAATATGCAATAAAATACGATTTTAGCATTTTCTGAGCTTTTAATGTTTCATGTATTTTCGAAAATAATATGAAATATTCTATAAAATATTGATTTTTATAGATTTTAATGGGATTTTTAAAATATGTAAATAATTAATAATATTCAAAATGCTATAAAACTTGATTTTATTGCATTTTTGAATTTAAGGCATTTCAAGGATTTTCTGAAAAACTATTTTTAGATAAAATATACCTATGAGTAACTTCAAAAAAAATCTAAAATTTGCTACTTTTCCATAATTTAATTGTAGTAAATTTATTTAAAACGAAAATAATATGAAATACTCTATAAAAATATTGATTTTTATAGATTTTTAATGGGATTTTTTAAAAATATGTAAATAATTAATAAATATTCAAAAATGCTATAAAACTTGATTTTATTGCATTTTTTGACGATTTAAGGCATTTTCAAGGATTTTCTGAAAACACTATTTTTTAGATAAAATATACCTGAGTAAGAACTTCCTAAAGAAAATCATAAAATTTTGCTTACTTTTCCCATAAATTTCAATTGCAGTAGAAATTCTATTTAAAAGTTTGAAAATCTACGTATTTTAGCTAAAAAATGAGTTTTGTCAGAAAAGCACTGAAACCGCTCTAAAACGTCGAAATATGCCATAAAATGCAATTTTAGCACATTTTTCTGAGCTTTTTAATGTTTCATGTATTTTTGGAAAATAATATGAAATATTCTAAATTAATATTGATTTTTATAGATTTTTAATAGATTTTTAAAAATATGTAAATAATTATAAATATTCAAAAATGCTATAAAACTTATTTTATTGCATTTTTGACGATTTAGGCATTTTCAAGGATTTTCTGAAAAACTATTTTTTTAGATAAAATATACCTTGAGTAAGCTTCTAAAAGAAAATCATAAAATTTTGCTTACTTTTCCCATAAATTTCAATTGAGTAGAAATTTATTTAAAGTTGATAATCTAAGTATTTTAGCTAAAAATGAGTTTTGCCAGAAAATCACTCAAACCGCTCTAAAACGTCGAAATATGCAATAAAATACATTTTAGCACATTTTTCTGAGCTTTTTAATGTTTCATGTATTTTTGAAAATAATATGAAATATTTATAAAATATTGATTTTTATAGATTTTTAATGATTTTTAAAAATATGTAAATAATTATAATATCAAAATGCTATAAACTTGATTTTATTGCATTTTTGACGATTAAGGCATTTTCAAGATTTTCTAAAAACACTATTTTTGTAGATAAATATACCTGAGTAAGCTTCCTAAAGAAAATCATAAAATTTTGCTTACTTTTCCCATAAATTTCAATTGCAGTAGAAATTCTATTTAAAAGTTGATAATCTAGAATTTTAGCTAAAAATGAGTTTTGCCAGAAAAGCACTCAACCGCTCTAAAACGTCGAAATATGCAATAAAATACGATTTTAGCACATTTTTCTGAGCTTTTAATGTTTCATGTATTTTTCGAAAATAATATGAAATATTCTATATAAATATTGATTTTTATAGATTTTTAATGGGATTTTTTAAAAATAGTAAATTATTAATATATCTCAAAATGTATAAAACTTGATTTTATTGCATTTTGACGATTTAAGGCATTTTCAAGGATTTTCTGAAAACTATTTTTTTAAATAAAATACTCCTAGAAAATCATAAAATTATGCTACTTTTCCATAAATTTCAATTGCAGTAGAAATTATATTTAAAAGTTTGAAAATCTAGTATTTTAGCTAAAAATGAGTTTTGCCAGAAAAGCACTCAAACCGCTCTAAAACGTCGAAATATGCAATAAAATACATTTAGCACATTTTTGACTTTTTATGTTTCATGTATTTTTGAAAATAATATGAAATATTTATAATAATATTTATTTTTATAGATTTTAATTGAATTTTTAAAAATATGTAAATAATTAATAATATCAAAATGCTATAAAACTTGATTTTATTGCATTTTTGACGATTAAGCATTTTCAAGGATTTTCTGAAAAACTATTATTTTTAGTAAAATAACATATGAGTAAGCTTCCTAAACAAAATCATAAAATTATGCTACTTTTCCCATAAATTTCAATTGCAGTAGAAATTCTATTTAAAAGTTTGATAATCTAGTATTTTAGCTAAAAAATGAGTTTTGCAGAAAAGCACTCAAACCGCTCTAAAACGTCGAAATATGCAATAAAATACGATTTTAGCAATTTTTCTTAGCTTTTTAATGTTTCATGTATTTTTCGAAAATAATATGAAATATTCTATAAAATATTGATTTTATAGATTTTTAATGATTTTTAAAAATATGTAAATAATTATAAATATTCAAAAATTATAAAACTGTATTTACAAAAGGATTTTCTGAAAAACATTTTTTAGATAAAATAACCTATGAGTAAGCTTCCTAAAGAAAATCATAAAATTTTGCTTACTTTTCCATAAATTTAAATTGCAGTAAAATTCTATTAAAAGTGTGAAATCTAAGTATTTTAGCTAAAAATGAGTTTTGCCAGAAAACACTCAAACCGCTCTAAAACGTCGAAATATGCAATAAAATACGATTTTAGCACATTTTTCTGAGCTTTTTAATGTTTCATGTATTTTTCGAAAATAATATGAAATATTCATAAAAATATTGATTTTTATAGATTTTTAATTGGATTTTTAAAATATGTAAATAATTAATAAATATTCAAAAATGCTATAAAACTTGATTTTATTGCATTTTTGACGATTTAGGCATTTTCAAGGATTTTCTGAAAAACTTTATTTTGGATAAAATCACCTATGAATACTTCCTAAAAGAAAATCATAAAATTTTGCTTACTTTTCCCATATTTAAAAGTTTGAAAATCTAGTATTTTAGCTAAAAAATGAGTTTGCCAGAAAAGCACTCAAACCTCTAAAACGTCGAATATGCAATAAAATACGATTTTTCAATTTTCTGAGCTTTTAATGTTTCATGTATTTTTCGAAAAATATGAAATATCTATAAAAATATTGATTTTTATAGATTTTTAATGGAATTTTTTAAAAATATGTAAATAATTATTAAATATTCAAAAATGCTATTAAACTTGATTTTATTGCATTTTTTGACGATTTAAGGCATTTTCAAGGATTTTCTGAAAACACTATTTTTGTAGATAAAATATACCTGAGTAAGCTTCTTAAAAGAAAATCATAAAATTTTGCTTAATTTTCCCATAAATTTCAATTGCAGTAGAAATTCTATTTAAAAGTTTGAAAATCTAGGTATTTTAGCTAAAAAATGAGTTTTGCCAGAAAAGCACTCAAACCGCTCTAAAACGTCGAAATAAGCAATAAAATACGATTTTAGCACATTTTTCTGAGCTTTTTAATGTTTCGTGTATTTTCCGAAAATAATATGAAATACTCTATAAAAATATTGATTTTTATAGATTTTTAATGGGATTTTTTAAAAATATGTAAATAATTAATAAATATTCAAAAATGCTTTAAAATTGATTTTTTTGCATTTTTTGACGATATAAGGCATTTTCAAGGATTTTCTAAAAACACTATTTTTTTTAGATAAAATATACCTGAGAAGAACTTCCTAAAAGAAAATCTTAAAATTTTGCTTACTTTTCCCATAATTTTCAATTGCAGTAGAAATTCTATTTAAAAGTTTGAAAATCTAGGTTATTTAGCTAAAAAATGAGTTTTGTCAGAAAAGCACTGAAACCGCTCTAAAACGTCAAAATATGCCATAAAATGCAATTTTATGCCATTTTTCTGAGCTTTTTAATGTTTCATGTATTTTTGGAAAATAATATGAAATATTCTGAAATAATATTGATTTTTATAGATTTTTAATATGATTTTTTAAAAATATGTAAATAATTTATAAATATTCAAAAATGCTATAAAACGTTATTTTATTGCATTTTTTGACGATTTATGGCATTTTCAAAGATTTTCTGAAAAACTATTTTTTTAGATAAAATATACCTTTGAGTAAACTTCGTAAAAGAAAATCATAAAATTTTGGTTTCTTTTCCCATAAATTTCAATTGTAATAGAAATTCTATTTAAATGAGTTTTGCCAGAAAATAACACAAACCGCTCTAAATCGTCGAAATATGTAATAAAATACCATTTTAGCACATTTTTATGATATTTTTTATGTTTCATGTATTTTTTGAAAAATAATATGAAATATTATATAATAATATTTATTTTTATAGATTTTTAATTGAATTGTTAAAAATATGTAAATAATTAATAAATAAACTTGATTTTATTGCATTTTTTGACGATTTAAGGCATTTTCAAGGATTTTCTGAAAAACTATTTTTTTTAGATAAAATACACCTATGAGTAAGCTTCCTAAAACAAAATCATAAAATTATGCTAACTTTTCCCATAAATTTCAATTGCAGTAGAAATTCTTTTTAAAAGTTTGAAAATCTAGGTATTTTAGCTAAAAAATGAGTTTTGCCAGAACAGCACTCAAACCGCTCTAAATCGTCGAAATATGCAATAAAATACCATTTTAGCACATTTTTATGATATTTTTTATGTTTCATGTATTTTTTGAAAAATAATATTAAATATTATTTATTTTTTTATTTATTAACACATCGGCCGATTCCCACCAAGGCAGGGTGGCCCGAAAAAGAAAAACTTTCATCATCATTCACTCCATCACTGTCTTGCGAGAAGGGTGCTTTACACTACAGTTATAAAACTGCAACATTAACACCCCTCCTTTAGAGTGCCGGCACTGTACTTCCCATCTCCAGAACTCAAGTCCGGCCTGCCGGTTTCCTGAATCCTTCATAAATGTTACTTTGCTCACACTCCAACAGCACGTCAAGTATTAAAACCATATGCCTCCATTCACTCCTATCAAATACGCTCACACATGCTTGCTGGAAGTCCAAGCCTCGCACACAAAACTTCCTTTACCCCCTCCCTCCAACCTTTCCTAGGCCGACCCCTACACCGCCTTCCCTCCACTACAGATTTATACACTCTCGAAGTCACTCTGTCTCGTTCCATTCTTCTACATGTCCAAACCACCTCAACAACCCCTCCTCAGCTCTCTGGACAATCGTTTTGGTAATCCCGCACCTCCTCCTAATTTCCAAACTCCGAATTCTCTGCATTATATTCACACCACACATTGACCTCAGACATGACATCTCCACTGCCTCCAGCCTTCTCCTCGTTGCAACATTCATCACCCATGCTTCACACCCATATAAGAGCGTTGGTATAACTATACTCTCATACATTCCCTCTTTACTTCCATGGACAAGGTTCTTTGTCTCCACAGACTCCGAAGTGCTCCACTCACCCTTTCCCTCATCAATTCTATGATTCACCTCATCCTTCATAGACCCATCCGCCGACATGTCCACTCCCAAATATCTGAATACATTCACCTCCTCCATACTCTCTCCCTCCAATCTGATATCCAATCTTTCGTCACCTATTCTTTTTGTTATCCTCATCACCTTACTCTTTCCTATATTCACTTTCAATTTTCTTCTTTTACACACCCTACCAAATTCATCCACCAACCTCTGCAGCTTCTCTTCAGAATCTCCCAAAAGCACAGTGTCATCAGCAAAAGCAACTGTGACAACTCCCACTTTGTATTTGCTTTATCTTTTAGCCCAACACCTCTTGCCAAGACCCTCGCATTCACTTCTCTTACAACCCCATCTATAAATATATTGAACAACCACGGTGACATCACACATCCTTGTCTAAGGCCCACTTTTACTGGGAAATAGTCCCTCTCTCCTACACACTCTAACCTGAGCCTCACTATCCTCATAAAAACTCTTCACTGCTTTCAGTAACCTTCCTCCTATTCCATACACCTGCAACATCTGCCACATTGCCCCCTATCTACCCTATCATACGCCTTTTCCAAATCCATAAATGCCACAAAACATCTTTACCCTTATCCAAATACTGTTCACCTATATGTTTCACTGTAAACACTTGGTCTACACACCCCTACCTTTCCTAAAGCCCCTTGTTCATCTGCTATCCTGCTTTCTGTTTTACTCTTAATTCTTTCAATAATAACTCTACCATACACTTTACCAGGTACACTCAACAGACTTATTCCCTATAATTTTTGCACTCTCTTTTGTCCCCTTTGCCCTTATACAAAGGAACAATACACGCTCTCTGCCAATCCCTAGGTACCTTACCCTCTTCCATACATTTATTAAATAATAGCACCAACCACTCCAAAATTATATCCCCACCTGCTTTTAACATTTCTATCTTTATCCCATCAATCCCAGCTGCCTTACCCCTTTCATTCTACCCACTGCCTCACGAACTTCCCTACACCCACAACTGGCTCTTCCACACTCCTACAAGATGTTATTCCTCCTTGCCCTACACACGAAATCACAGCTTCCCTGTCTTCATCAACATTTAACAAATCCTCAAAATATTCTCTCCATCTTCCTGATACCTCTAACTCTCCATTTAATAACTCTCCTCTCTATTTTTAACTGTCAAATCCATTTGTTCTCTAGGCTTCCTCAACTTATTAATCTCATTCCAAAACTTTTCTTATTTTCAACAAAATTTGCTGATAACATCTCACCCACTCTCTCATCTGCTCTCTTTTTACATTGCTTCACCACTCTTTTAACCTCTCTTTTCTCTCCATATACTTTTCCCCTCCTTGCATCACTTCTACTTTGTAAAACCTCTCATATGCTAACTTTTTCTCCCTTACTACTCTCTTTACATCATCATTCCACCAATCGCTCCTCTTCCTCCCGCACCCACTCGCCTGTAACCACAAACTTCTGCTGAACACTCTAACACTACATTTTTAAATCTACCCCATACATTTTCGACCCCATTGCCTACACTCTCACTAGCCCATCTATCCTCAATAGTTGTTTATATCTTACCCTAACTGCCTCCTCTTTTAGTTTATAAACCTTCACCTCTCTTTTACTTACTGATTCTATTTTCCTTGTATCCCATCTACCTTTTACTCCCACTGTAGCTATAACTAAAAAGTGATCTGATATATCTGTAGCCCCTCTATAAACATGTACATCCTGAAGTCTACTCAACAGTCTTTTATCTACCAATACATAGTCCAACAAACTACTGTCATTACGCCCTACATCATATCTTGTATACTTATTTATCCTCTTTTCTTAAAATATGTATTACCTATAACTAAACCCCTTTCTATACAAAGTTCAATCAAAGGGCTCCCATTATCATTTACACCTGGCACCCCAAACTTACCTACTACACCCTCTCTGCATGTTTCTCCCACTTTAGCATTTAGGTCCCCTACCACAATTACTCTCTCATTTGGTTCAAAAGTTCCTATACATTCGCTTAACATCTCCCAAAATCTCTCTCTCCCTCTACACTCCTCTCTTCTCCAGGTGCATACACGCTTATTATGACCCACTTTTCGCATCCGACCCTTATTTTAATCCACATAATCCTTGAATTTACACATTTATATTCCCTCTTTTCCTTCCATAACTGATCCTTCAACATTATTGCTACCCTTCCTTAGCTCTAACTCTCTCAGATACTCCTGACTTAATCCCATTTATTTCTCCCACTGAAACTCGCCTACCCCTTCAGCTTTGTTTCGCTTAGGCCAGGACATCCAACTTCTTTTCATTCATAACATCGGCAATCATCTCTTTCTTATCATCCGCACTACATCCACGCACATTCAGACAACCCAATTTTATAAAGTTTTTCTTCTCGTTTTTAGTAGATTTGTACAGGAGAAGGGTTACTAGCCCATTGCTCCCGGCATCTTAGTCGCCTCATACGACACGCATGGCTTACGGAGGAAAGATTTTTCCACTTCCCATGGACAATAGAGAAAATAAAAGAACAAGAGCTATTAAGAAAAAGAAGAAAAACCTAGATGTGTGTGTGTATATATATGCATGTGTATGCCAGTGTAGTGTGACCTAAAGTGTAAGTAGAAGTAGCTAGATATACCTGTTATCCAGCGTGTTTATGAGACAGAAAAAAGACATGAAATATTATATAATAATATTGATTTTTATAGGTTTTTAATGTTTTTTTTTAAAATATGTAAATAATTAATAAATATTCAAAAATGCTATAAAACTTGATTTTATTGCATTTTTTGACGATTTAAGGCATTTTCAAGGATTTTCTGAAAAACTATTTTTTTTAGATAAAATCCACCTATGAGTAAGCTTCGTAAAAGAAAATCATAAAATTTTGCTAAGTTTTCCCATAAATTTCAATTGCAGTAGAAATTCTATTTAAAAGTTTGAAAATCTACGTATTTTAGCTAAAAAATGAGTTTTGTCAGAAAAGCACTGAAACCGTTCTAAAACGTCGAAATATGCCATAAAATGCAATTTTATGCCATTTTTCTGATCTTTTTAATGTTTCATGTATTTTTGGAAAATAATATGAGATATTCTAAATTAATATTGATTTTTATAGATTTTTAATGGGATTATTTAAAAATATGTAAATAATTGATAAATATTCAAAAATGCTATAAACGTTATTTTATTGCATTTTTTGACGATTTAAGGCATTTTGAAGGATTTTCTGAAAAATAATTTTTTTTAGATAAAATCACCTTATAAGCTTCTAAAGAAAATCATAAAATTTGCTATTTTCCCATAAATTTCAATTGCAGTAGAAATTTATTTAAAAGTTTGAAAATCTAGTATTTTAGCTAAAAATGAGTTTTGCAGAAAAGCACTCAAACCCTCTAAAATCGTCGAAATATGCAATAAAATACATTTTAGCACATTTTTCTGAGCTTTTTAATGTTTCATGTATTTTTGAAAATAATATGAAATACTCTATAAAAATATTGATTTTTATAGATTTTTAATGGATTTTTAAAATATGTAAATAATTATAAATATTAAAATGCTATAAAACTTATTTTATTGCATTTTTTGACGATTTAAGGCATTTTCAAGGATTTTCTGAAACACTATTTTTGTAGATAAAATATACCTGAGTAAGCTTCCTAAAAGAAAATCATAAAATTTTGCTTACTTTTCCCATAAATTTCAATTGCAGTAGAAATTCTATTTAAAAGTTTGAAAATCTACGTATTTTAGCTAAAAATGAGTTTTGTCAGAAAAGCACTGAAACCGCTCTAAAACGTCGAAATATGCCATAAAATGCAATTTTATGCCATTTTTCTGAGCTTTTTAATGTTTCATGTATTTTTGGAAAATAATATGAAATATTCTAAATTAATATTGATTTTTATAGATTTTTAATGGATTTTTAAAATATGTAAATAATTTATTAATATTCAAAAATGCTATAAAACTTGATTTTATTGCATTTTTTGACGATTTAAGGCATTTTCAAGGATTTTCTGATAACACTATTTTTTTAGATAAAATATACCTATGAGTAAGCTTCCTAAAAGAAAATCATAAAATTTTGCTTACTTTACCCATAAATTTCAATTGCAGTAGAAATTCTATTTAAAAGTGTGATAATCTAAGTATTTTAGCTAAAAAATAAGTTTTGTTAGAAAAGCACTCAAACCGCTCTAAAACGTCGAAATATGCAATAAAATACGATTTTAGCACATTTTTCTGAGCTTTTTAATGTTTCATGTATTTTTCGAAAATAATATGTTTTTTTTTTAAAAATAAGTAAATAATTAATATATACTCAAAAATACTATAAAACTTGATTTTATTGCATTTTTTGACGATTTAAGGCATTTTCAAGGATTTTCTGAAAACTATTTTTTTTAGATAAAATACACCTATGAGTAAGCTTCCTAAAACAAAATCATAAAATTACGCTAACTTTTCCAATAAATTTCAATTGCAGTAGAAATTATATATAAAAGTTTGAAAATCTAGGTATTTTAGCTAAAAAATTAGTTTTGCCAGAAAAGCACTCAAACCACTCTAAATCGTCGAAATATGCAATAAAATACCATTTTAGCACATTTTTATGATATTTTTTGTTTCATGTATTTTTGAAAATAATGAAATATATATATAATATATTTTTATAGATTTTTAATTGATTTAAAATATGTAAATAATAATAAATATTTTATAATTTATTGCAGAATTTATTAAAGTTTGAAATCAGTATTTTATAAAAATGTGTTTTAGAAAACTAAACCATAAACTCAATATGCAATAAAATACATTTAGAATTTTCTAGATTTGTCAATTTTTGAAAATAATATGAAATATTATAAAAATTTATTTTTAAGTTTTTATTGAATTTTTAAAATATGTTTAAATAATTAATAAATAAAATGCTATAAACGATTTTATTGCATTTTGAATTATATTTCAGTTTTGAAACTATTTTAGATAAATACTATGATAAGTTCTATAAAAAATCTAAATATGTAACTTTCCCATAAATTTCATGCAGTAGAAATTTATTTAAAAGTTTGAAAATCTAATTTTAGTAAATGGTTTTCCAGAAAAGCCCAAACGCCAAAACGTCAATATGCAATAAAAACATTAGCCATTTGATTTTTATGTTTCGATTTTGAAAATAATATGAAATATCTATAAAATATTGATTTTATAGATTTTATGGATTTTTAAAATATGTAAATAATTAATAAATATTAAAATGCTATAAAACTGATTTTATTGCATTTTTTTAATATTCTAAAAATATTGATTTTATAGATTTTTAATGGGATTTTTAAAAATATGTAAATAATTAATAAATATTCAAAATGCTATAAAACTTATTTTATTGCATTTTTGAGATTTAAGGCATTTTAAGGATTTTCTGAAAAACTATTTTTGTAGATAAAATACCTATGTAAGCTTCTAAAGAAAATCATAAAATTTTGCTATTTTTCCCATAAATTTCAATTGCAGTAGAAATTCTATTTAAAAGTGTGATAATCTAGTATTTTAGCTAAAAATGAGTTTTGCAGAAAAGCACTCAAACCGCTCTAAATACGTCGAAATATGAATAAAATAATTTTAGCACTTTTCTGAGTTTTAATGTTTCATGTATTTTCGAAAATAATATAAATATTCTATAAAATATTGATTTTATAGATTTTTAATGATTTTTAAAAATATGTAAATAATTAATAATATTCAAAATGCTATAAAACTTATTTATTGCATTTTTGACGATTTAACATTTTCAAGGATTTTCTGAAAACACTATTTTTTAGATAAAATATACCTGAGTAAGCTTCCTAAAAGAAAATCATAAAATTTTGCTTACTTTTCCATAAATTTCAATTGCAGTAGAAATTCTATTTAAAGTTTGAAAATCTAGTATTTTAGCTAAAAATGAGTTTTCATGAAAAGCACTCAAACCTCTAAAACGTCGAAATATCAATAAAAACATTTTAACATTTTCTGAGCTTTTTAATGTTTCATGTATTTTGAAAATAATATGAAATATCTAAAAAATATTATTTTATAGATTTTTAATGGATTTTTAAAAATATGTAAATAATTATAAATATTCAAAAATGCTATAAAACTTATTTTATTGCATTTTGACATTAATAGCATTTAAGATTTTCTGAAAAACTTTTTTTAGATAAAATCATCCTATAGTAAGCTTCTAAAGAAAATCATAAAATTTTGTAACTTTTCCATAAATTTCAATTGCAGTGAAATTCTATTTAAAAGTTGAAATCTAAGTATTTTAGCTAAAAATAGTTTGCCAGAAAGCCTCAAACCGCTCTAAAACGTCGAAATATGCAATAAAATACGATTTAGCACATTTTCTGACTTTTAATGTTTCATGATTTTCGAAATAAATGAATTCTAAAAAATATTGATTTTTATAGATTTTTAATGGGATTTTTAAAATATGTAAATAATTATAATATTCAAAAATGCTATAACTTATTTTATTGCATTTTTGACGATTTAAGGCATTTTCAAGATTTTCTGAAAACTATTTTTAGATAAAATACCTAGAGTAAGCTTCTAAAAGAAAATCATAAAATTTTGCTTAATTTTCCCATAAATTTCAATGCAGTAGAAATTCTATTTAAAAGTTGATAATCTAAGTATTTTGCTAAAAATGAGTTTTGTCAGAAAAGCACTCAAACCGCTCTAAAACGTCGAAATATGCAATAAAATACGATTTTAGCACATTTTCTGAGCTTTTAATGTTTCATGTATTTTCGAAAATAATATGAAATACTCTATAAAAATATTGATTTTTATAGATTTTAATGGGATTTTTAAAATATGTAAATAATTATAAATATTAAAAATGCTATAAAACTTGATTTTATTGCATTTTTGACGATTTAAGGCATTTCAAGGATTTTCTGAAAACACTATTTTTGTAGATAAAATATACCTGATAGCTTCTAAAAGAAAATCATAAAATTTTGCTAATTTTCCCATAAATTTCAATTGCAGTAGAAATTCTATTTAAAAGTGTGATAATCTAAGTATTTTAGCTAAAAATGAGTTTTGCCAGAAAAGACTCAAACCGCTCTAAAACGTCGAAATATGCAATAAAATACGATTTTAGCACATTTTCTGAGCTTTTAATGTTTCATGAAATTTTCGAAAATAATATGAAATTCTATAAAATATTGATTTTTATAGATTTTAATGGGATTTTTTAAAAATATGTAAATAATTATAAATATTCAAAAATGCTATAAAACTTGATTTTATTGCATTTTTGACGATTTAAGGCATTTTAAAAGTTTTCTGAAAACACTTTTTTTTAGATAAAATATACCTGAGTAAAGTTCTAAAAGAAAATCATAAAATTTTGCTAACTTTTCCCATAAATTTCAATTGCAGTAAATTCTATTTAAAAGTTTGAAAATCTAGTATTTTAGCTAAAAATGAGTTTTGCCAGAAAAGCACTCAAACCGCTCTAAAACGTCGAAATATGCAATAAAATACGATTTTAGCACATTTTCTGAGCTTTTTAATGTTTCATGTATTTTTCGAAAATAATATGAAATATTCTATAAAATATTGATTTTTATAGATTTTTAATGGGATTTTTAAAAATATGTAAATAATTAATATATATAAAATGTATAAAACTTGATTTTATTGCATTTTGACGATTAAGGCATTTTCAAGATTTTCTGAAAAACTATTTTTTAGATAAAATAACCTGATAAGCTTCTAAAAGAAAATCATAAAATTTGCTTACTTTCCCATAAATTTCAATTGCATAAATTCTATTTAAAGTTGAAAATCTAGTATTTTAGCTAAAAAATGAGTTTTGCCAGAAAAGCACTCAAACCGCTCTAAAACGTCGAAATATGCAATAAAATACGATTTTAGCACATTTTCTGACTTTTAATGTTTCATGTATTTTTCGAAAATAATATAAATATCTATAAAATATTATTTTTATAGATTTTAATGGGATTTTTAAAAATGTAAATAATTAATAAATATTCAAAAATGCTATAAAACTTATTTTTGCATTTTTGACGATTAAGGCATTTCAAGATTTTCTGAAAAACTTTTTTAGATAAAATCACCATGAGTAAGCTTCCTAAAGAAAATCATAAAATTTGTTACTTTTCCATAAATTTCAATTGCAGTAGAATTCTATTTAAAGTTGAAAATCTAAGTATTTTAGCTAAAAATGAGTTTTGCAGAAAAGCACTCAAACCGCTCTAAAACGTCGAAATATGCAATAAAATACATTTTAGCACATTTTTCTGAGCTTTTTAATGTTTCATGTATTTTGAAAATAATATGAAATATCTATAAAAATATTGATTTTTATAGATTTTTAATGGATTTTTAAAAATATGTAAATAATTATTTTAAATGCTATAAAATTTTGATGATTTGAGAAGCATTCAAGATTTTCTGAAAAACTATTTTTAGATAAATACTGAGAAGCTTCTAAAGAAAATCATAAAATTTTGCTACTTTTCCCATAAATTTCAATTGCAGTAGAAATTCTATTTAAAAGTTTGAAAATCTAAGATTTTAGCTAAAAATGAGTTTTGCGAAAGCACTAAACCTCTAAAGTCGAAATAGCAAAAATGATTTAGCAATTTTCTGAGCTTTAATGTTTCATGTATTTTCGAAAATAATATGAAATATCTATAAAAATATTGATTTTTATAGATTTTAAGGATTTTTAAAAATGTAAAAATTAAATATAAAATGCTATAAACTGATTTATTGCATTTTTGACATTAAGCATTTTCAAGGATTTTCTGAAAACTTTTTTTAGATAAAATATACCTAGTAACTTCTAAAAGAAAATCATAAAATTTGCTTACTTTTCCATAAATTTCAATTGCAGTAGAAATTCTATTTAAAAGTTTGAAAATCTAGTATTTTAGCTAAAAATGAGTTTTCAGAAAAGCACTCAAACCGCTCTAAAACGTCGAAATATGCAATAAAATACGATTTTAGCACATTTTCTGAGCTTTTTAATGTTTCATGTATTTTCGAAAATAATATGAAATACTCTATAAAATATTGATTTTTATAGATTTTTAATGATTTTTAAAAATATGTAAATAATTAATAAATATTAAAAATGCTATAAACTTGATTTTATTGCATTTTTGACGATTTAAGGCATTTTCAAGGATTTTCTGAAAACACTATTTTTTAGATAAAATATACCTGAGTAAGCTTCCTAAAGAAAATCATAAAATTTTGCTTTTCCCATAAATTTCAATTGCAGTAGAAATTCTATTTAAAGTGTGATAATCTAAGTATTTTAGCTAAAAAATGAGTTTTGCCAGAAAAGCACTCAAACCGCTCTAAAACGTCGAAATATGCAATAAAATACGATTTTAGCACATTTTCTGACTTTTTAATGTTTCATGTATTTTCGAAAATAATATGAAATATTCTATAAAAATATTGATTTTTATAGATTTTTAATGGATTTTTAAAAAAATGAAAATAAAATTATTTTATTTAAATTTAAAATAATATATAATATTTGATAACTTGATTTATCATTTCTGAACTTTTAGATAAAAGTAAATTTCTTTATAATTTTTAGTAATTATGTTTAATTAATTTTACTGTTGCGAACTAAACTCAACGTGAAATAGCAATAATGATTGATTTTCGCTAATGTTATTTTTGAAAATAATGAAATATCTATAAAATATTGATTAAGATTTATGGGATTTAAATGAAATATTAAATATTAAAGCTGATTAGATTTAGAAACATTTTAGATAAATATACCTGATACTTCAAGAAAATCTAAAATTGTTATTTTCCATAATTTCATGTGAAATTCTTAAAGTTGAAATCAGTATTTAGTAAAATGAGTTGCCAACTCAACGTCTAAACGTCGAAATATAATAAATGATTGATTTAGCTAATTATTTTGAAAATAATGAATATTCAAATATTGATTTTTATAGATTTTTAATGATTTTAAAAATATGTAAATAATTAAATATTAAATGCTATAAAACTTATTTTTTGCATTTGACGATAAGCATTCAGATTTTCTAAAACTATTTTAGAAAAACACCTGGTAACTAAAAAAATCATAATTTTGTCTTTCCATAAATTTAATTCAGTGAAATTTATTTAAAGTTTAAAATTATGCTAAATGAGTTCAGAAGACTAAACCTCTAAAACGTCGAAATATGCATAAATACATTTTAGATTTCTGATTTATGTTCATGTATTTGAAAATAATAGAAATATAAATATTATTTAAGATTTAATGATTAAATATGTAAATAAATATTCAAATACTTTTCGACATGCATTTAGTTTCTGAATATAGTACTAGTAAATATTCTAAATATAAAATTTAAAACTTATTTTCTATTTAATTGAGAAATCATTTAAGATTTTTGAAAAACTATTTTAGTAAAAATACTTTGAGAAAACTAAAAGCAAAATCTAAATGCATAATTTTCCATAAATTTAATTTGAGTTTTAAATTTAAAAGTTTGAAAATAATATGAAATATCTAAAAATAGTTTTAAATTTTTATGGATTTTAAAATAAAATATGCATAAAATGCATTTTATAACTTTTTTGTTGATTTTAGTATTGGATTTAAGAATTTTCTAAATAATATTATTTTATAGATTTAATGATTTTTAGAAACTTTAAAAATATAAATATAAAATTTGTATAATCTTATATTTTGCAATTTAGGAAATCATTTAAAGTTTGAAAAACTATTTTTAGCAAAAATGAGTTTTGCAGAAAGCACTAAACCGTCTAAAATTTTCGAAATATGCCATAAAATACGATTTAATTTCTGAGTTTTATTTAATGTATTTTTGAAAATAATATGAAATTTCTATAAAAATATTGATTTTATAGATTTTTAATGGATTTAAAAAATAAATAATAAATAATTTAAAATGTATAAACTTTATTTTTTGCATTTTTGACGATTTAAGGATTTTCAAGGATTTTTATAATATATTTTTAATTGATTAAAATCACTATAATAATATTAAAAAAATCATAAAATTTGTTTTATCAAATTTCATTGAAGAAATTATATTTAAATTTTTGAAAAACTATTTTTAGTAAAAAATGAGTTTACTAAAGAAAATCTAAACGTTTGAATATTTTCAATAAATTCATTTTAGCACATTTTGATTTAAATGTTTCAATAATTTTCAAATAATATGAAATTTCTATAAAAATATTAATTTTAAAATTCAAATAATTTAATAAAATAGATTTACATATTTTATAGCTTTAATGTTTCATATTTTTAATACATTTTTGACGAT
>WNWK01035342.1:0-19839 GCA_009830355.1 Cherax destructor | reverse complement strand
TTTTTCCGATCATAAAGCCACAAAAATTATGAAATTTGATTGAAAACTAACGGAATTATGCTTTCGCGAATTTAGCGGTATCGATGACACACGCATCGGCGATTTCGCCCACTTTGAGCCCTATTTTCGGCACATTCCAATGTTTCAGTCTACTAAAAATATAGCTATTTCGCTAGAACTCCATTTCTTCTATCGACTGAGTACAAGAAACCGCTTATTTACCAATTTTAACTACCCAAAATAGTGGTCAGAAAATGGCAATTTGGCCAATTTCACACAAATTTCAAACGATGCCAATTTCAAAATAGGGTCCATAATAAACAAGGCAGACATTCCTGGCACTAAAATAACATCTTCTCTGTTCATTTGTCACGTCTCCAAGCCCCTCATACATTACTTTTGCTTTCCATTTTGAATTTTTATTCTCACAAAAAATAGAAGATTTACTGTTATGTATACAACTGCATCACTGTAAAAATGGTATAAATAATATCAGTGCACTTGTGCAAGAATATTAGACTCTCCAGTTGATGTGTATTGGATGCATGGTGTGATTTGTTTACTCCTGAACATCGGCCAAAATCAAACATTTTCGCTACTTTGCGCTCTGTTTCAAGGTATGTACTTGTCATCGTGATACCAGTCAAAATTATCTCTATTTCTGTAATATATCATCTATTCTATAAAATGATACTAAGAAAACGAGAATACAAGCATAAATACCATACGAAAATAGTCTGCAAAGTCGCTGTTTTAAACCAGAAACACGGTCAGTTTTTTTTTCCTCATTATGCACTGTGTGGTGCAGGAATTTTTTTATACTGCACACACTGACCACACAGACCCATTCTATCACATCTAGGCCTAACAGCCTGTTTCTACTTGATTTGAGGGAGCTAGAATTTAGGCGTACTAGTACGTCAATAACCACAGTGCATACAATGTGCTTGTACGACTATAACCCAGAAAGGGTTAATTTATAAATAAGAAATATTTACACTTACCTTGGAGGAGATTTTGGCAGAGGGCGGCTCTGGACTCGGTGTCTTTATACTCCTCAAACAACAATGGAGGTGTTAAGTTTCATGTCCTCATTTTTCTATCGCTTAACTTACTTGCTACACTGTTAGTGCTACACTTTATCGCTGGCTGGTGCTATAGCCTTTATCGACTCCACTTTGCTACGATTTCTTTCTTTAATTCTATGGTGTTCCTCACTTTCTTTACCAAAGGACTGGCACTAGGAGCTTTCTTTGGGCCCATGGTGGCTTATTTAGCAGTCACACACAATAATCATTGGCCAAAAACAATGGATTGTTAAGAAATGTTTTGTATGAACTTGCAGGATGATGTTCACTCAACCAAAAACAATGCTACACTGCCTGAGAATGTGCATGGGAGGGGGACTTGTGGGCTTTGTATGTGCGCTGGGCACTGGACAGGTTCCGTACCATGAACAAAAATGGAGCCAATCACCGAAAACAAAGGAAATATTTCCACGAAAAAAGTGCCCGAAAACTGAAATCACCGAAAACGGAGATACACGAAAACGGAGGGTTGACTGTACAGTGGGCCCTCCATTTTTGTGTATCTCTGTTTTCGGTGATTTCAGTTTTCGGGCACCTTTTTCATGGAAATATTACCTCCATTTTCGGTGATTGGCTCCGTTTTCATTCATAGGCTTTCTTAACTTGTTTATCTCACTCAAAATTTTTTTCTTCTTTTCAGCAAAATTTCTTGACAGAGCCTCTCCCACTCTATCATCTGCTCTCCTTTTGCACTCTCTCACCACTCTCTTCACCTTTCTTTTACTCTCCATATACTCTGCTCTTCTATTAACACTTCTATTTTGTAAAAACCTCTCATAAGCTACCTTTTTCTCTTTTATCACACCCTTTACTTCTTCATTCCACCACTCACTCCTCTTTCCTCCTGCACCCACCCTCCTATAGCCACAAACTTCTGCCCCACATTCTAATACTGCATTTTTAAAACTATCCCAACCCTCTGGTGCAGCTATGACGAACATTGACTGGCTAAATGAATTGGAAACACATTCAGATACTAATGAATGCATCAAGAACTTTCTTAAAAAAACACATAACCTCTATAACAGACATTGCCCGAAAAAAACTAAACAGATCACAGCTAAGAGACTTAACAATCCCTGGCTAACACCCAGCATCCTTAAATCCATAAATAAGAGGCACCAATATGAAAAACAATATAGAAGGGGTCTAATAACCAGAGAACAATCCAAACGCTACTCATCAATCCTTACTAGCCTGATAAGAAGGTCCAAAAAATTGTATTATGAGAACAGACTCCAGACCGTAAAAGGTGATATGAAAAAGACCTGGAAAACCCTATCTACAATTCTAGGAAATAAAAAGATATCCACGAACAATACCATCAAATTATCAAAAACAGACGAACCTCTACTCTCACCAACTGAGACAGCAAACAGACTTAATGTTTTCTTCTCCACCATAGGAAAGAATCTAGCGAGTAGGATCCCAAGCTCGAACACTCGTCCAACAGACTACCTCACCAACACCTACCCAGATACACTATTCCTAGCTCCTACCAACTCAATTGAAGTCTCACTCATAATCAACACCCTTAAAAACAAAGCAGGAGACATAAACAGCTTACCACCCTTTATGTACAAAAAGCTACACATGTACTGTCACCAATTATAGCAGCATTATTCAATAAATCCATTGAATCTTCAACCTTCCCATCAATTCTCAAAATAGCTAGGGTCACCCCGATCCACAAAGGAGGTGACCAAACTGACTTGAACAATTATAGACCAATCTCAAATTTACCACTGCTTTCTAAAATCTTGAAAAATTAATTCATAAACAGATCTATTCCTACCTCGTCTCACACAATGTACTAAACCCCTGTCAATTTGGATTCAGGACCAACAAAAGCACAAACGATGCTATAACACACATGTTAGAGTTAATATACACCGCACTTGAGAAGAAAGAAGTTCCGCTGGGAATCTTCATAGACCTACGAAAGCATTTGATACAGTCGACCATGATTTATTGCTCACAAAATTAGCGCACTATGGTATTAGGGGCACCCCTCAACTACCTAAAGTCGTACCTTAGCAACAGAAGTCAGTACGTGAACACAAATGGAGAGAACTCTTCCACACAACAAATTACAGTCGGTGTCCCTCAAGGTAGTGTCCTGGGGCCACTCCTATTCCTCATTTACATAAATGACCTACCGAATGCATCACAACTACTCAAACCCATTTTGTTTGCAGATGACACAACATATGTCTTCTCTCACCCAAATCCAGTCGTACTAGCCAACACAGTTAATGCTGAATTACAGAAAATATCAACATGGATGATGACAAATAAGCTTACTCTCAATACGGACAAGACCTACTACATTCAGTTTGGAAACAAAGCTACAAATGTTCCACTTAACATAACGCTAAATGGTTCACCCATCACAAGGCTCACAGAGGGAAAATTCCTAGGAATCCACCTTGACAGTAGTCTTAAATTCCAAACACACATACAACAAATTTCCAAGAAAATCTCAAGGACAGTAGGTATATTATCTAAGATACGCTATTATGTGCCTCAACCAGCTCTCATTGCACTATATCATTCTCTTATCTACCCTTATCTCACCTATGGAATCTGTGCATGGGGCTCAACAACATTAAATCACCTTAGACCACTCATAACCCAGCAAAAGGCTGCAGTCAGGATGATAACAAATTCCCACTCTAGACAGCATATTCCATCCACCTATATTCAGAACCTTAAAACTACTCACCATAAAAAATATTCATACCTATTCATGTGCCTTCTACATACATAAAACTCTACATGCTAATATCAACCCTGCGCTCAGAATTCTCCTCAACAACTTTAATAGGTCCCACGAACATGACACAAGACACAGATCACTATTTGACATACCCCGAGTCCATACTAACCAATGTAAAAATTCTATGCACATAAAGGGCCCCAGAATCTGGAATTCATTACCAGTAAATATCAAGTTAACCTTGTCGGAAAATCAATTCAAGACTCTTCTCAAAATCACCTACTCACCCTATACTAAATACTCATACTGTAACAAACTTCCAAACCCAATATTATTTTACTTAAGATGATCTCAATTTGATATGTTCATCCTCCTTAACACTTGTTGCAATTTCATATCATCATTTGTCATTTAAAATCTTATAGTATCATCATTTTCTTAATTTGAAATAAAATATATATCTAGAGAAACTCTAAAAACTATTTCTAGTATTGTTATTATACTAGTATAGCATCAACATACTGTAATTTGAAATAAATTCTACAACTAGATTAAACTCAACCAATTTCTCTTGTATTGTCTTTTAATAGTATGTATAACCATTTAATAATTTTAAATAATACAGAACTAGAATAAACTCAATCAATTTCTTTAGCATTAAGTACTTAGTGAATAAGTCTCTAGAATAAAGTGCCCCTAATGCCATGGCATGCCAGTGGCTCTCCTTGCATTACAGTTTTATAATTGTTTATAATTTGTAACTACCAATAACATTGTACACTTGTAACATGCATTGAAATTATATATTATTATTCAACCTCCTACTCATACTTACTAACCCACCTTTCTGCAATAGTTGCTTATATTCACTATCCTCTCCTTAGTTTATAACTTACCTCTCTTCTGTTGCCATTTTCTTTGTATCTATCTTTTACTCTGTAGCTACAACTAAAATGATCCATTATCCATTGCCTCTATAAACATGTACATCCAAGCCAACTCATCACTTTATCCACACATAGAACTACTTCATTACGGGCTATATCTACCTTTACTTATTTACCTCTTTTTCATAAATATGTATTACTTATTCAAACCCTTTAAGCTCATTTACATTTACCTGTCACCCCAATTACCTACATCTCCACAACATTTTACCCACTTTAGCATTAAGATCCTCACAAAATACTCTCTCACTTGGTTAAATCCCCACGCCTCTCAACATTCCCAAAATCTCTCTCTCTCCTCTACACTCTCTCTTCTCCAGGTGCATAACAATTACTATAACCCACTTTTCCATCCACCTTATTTTACTCAACATAATCCTTGAATTTATACATTTTATCTCCTCTTTGATTATTCAACATTATTGCCCTCCTTCTTTAGCTCTAACTCTTTGCAGAACCCTGACTTAATCCATTTATTTCTCCCCACTGAAACTCCCTACCCCCTTCACTTTGTTCCTTAAGGCCAGGACATCCAACTTCTTTTCATTCATAACATCGGCAATCATCTCTTTCTTATCATCCGCACTACATCCACGCACATTCAGACAACTCCAGTTTTATAAAGTTTTTCTTCTTTTTAGTAGATTTGTACAGGAGATGGGGTTACTAGCCCATTGTTCCGCATTTAGTGCTATGCACACGCATTGCTTACGGAGGAAAGATTCTTTTCCACTTCCCCATGGACAATAGAGAAAATAAAAGAACAAGAGCTATTAAGAAAAAGAAGAAAACCTAGATGGTGTATGTATATATATGCATGTGTATGCAGTGTAGTGTGACCTAAAGTGTAAAGAAGTAGCTAGATATACCTGTTATCCAGCATGTTTATGAGACAGAAAAGACACCAGCAATCCTACCATCATGTAAAACAGTTTCAGGTTTCTGTTTCACAGTCACCTGCAGGACGGTATTTCCTGGGTGGTTGCTGGTAGACAGCAACCACCCAGGGAATATAGGAAAGAGTAAGGTGATGAGGATAACAAAAAGAATAGGTGACAAAGATTGGATATCAGATTGGAGGGAGAGAGTATGGAGGAGGTGAATGTATTCAGATATTTGGGAGTGGACATGTCCGGCGGATGGGTCTATGAAGGATGAGGTGAATCATAGAATTGATGAGGGGAAAAGGGTGAGTGGAGCACTTCGGAGTCTGTGGAGACAAAGAACCTTGTCCATGGAAGTAAAGAGAGGAATGTATGAGAGTAAGTTATGCCAACGCTCTTATATGGGTGTGAAGCATGGGTGATGAATGTTGCAACGAGGAGAAGGCTGGAGGCAGTGGAGATGTCATGTCTGAGGTCAATGTGTGGTGAATATAATGCAGAGATTGGAGTTTGGAAATTAGGAGAGGTGCGGGATTACCAAAACGATTGTCCAGAGAGCTGAGGAGGGGTTGTTGAGGTGGTTTGGACATGTAGAGAGAATGGAACGAGACAGAGTGACTTCAGAGTGTATAAATCTGTAGTGGAGGGAAGGCGGGGTAGGGGTCGGCCTAGGAAAGGTTGGAGGGAGGGGTAAAGGAAGTTTTGTGTGCGAGGGCTTGGACTTCCAGCAAGCATTGTGAGCGTATTTGATAGGAGTGAATGGAGGCATATGGTTTTAATACTTGACGTGCTGTTGGAGTGAGCAAAGTAACATTTATGAAGGGATTCAGGAAACCGGCAGGCCGGACTTGAGTTCTGAGATGGGAAGTACACTGCCGGCACTCTGAAGGAGGGCTGTTAATGTTGCAGTTTTATAACTGTAGTGTAAAGCACCCCTCTGGCAAGATAGTGATGGAGTGAATGATGATGAAAGTTTTTTCTTTTTCGGGCCACCCTGCCTTGGTGGGAATCGGCCGATGTGTTAATAAAAAAAATATTTGGTGGTAGCTACAGTTAGAGTAAAGGTAGATGGGACAAAAGAAAATGGCAACAGCAAGTAAGAGAGAGGTAAAGTGTATAAACTAAGGGAGGAGGAAGTTAGGGTGAGATATAAGCAACTATTGGCAGAAAGGTGGGCTAGTGCAAGTAGGAGTAGTGGGGGGGTTGAAGAGAGTTGGGATAGTTTTAAAAATGCAGTATTAGAATGTGGGGCAGAAGTTTGTGGCTATAGGAGCGTGGGTGCAGGAGGAAAGAGGAGTGAGTGGTGGAATGAAGAAGTAAAGGTGTGATAAAAGAGAAAAAGGTAGCTTATGAGAGGTTTTTACAAAACAGAAGTGTTAATAGAAGAGCAGAGATATGGAGAGTAAAAGAATGGTGAAGAGAGTGGTGAGAGAGTGCAAAAGAAGAGCAGATGAAAAATGGGAGAGGCTCTGTCAAGAAATTTTGCTGAAAACAAGAAAAATTTTTGGAGTGAGATAAACAAGGTAAGAAAGCCTAGGGAACGAATGCATTTGTCAGTTAAAAACAGAGTAGGGAGTTAGTAGATGGGGAGCTGGAGGTATTGGGTAGATGGCAGAATATTTTGAGGAACTTTTAAATGTAGATGAAAAAAGGGAGGCGGTAATTTCATGTACGGGCCAGGGAGGTACAACATTGTTTAGGAGTGAAGAAGAGCAGGATGTGAGTGTGGGGAGTTGCGTGAGGCATTACGTAGAATGAAAGGGGGTAAAGCAGCTGGAACTGACGGGATTATGACAGAAATGTTAAAAGCAGGGGGATATAGTGCTGGAGTGGTTGGTATTTTTGTTTAATAAATGTATGAAAGAGGGAAGGTACCTAGGGATTGGCAGAGAGCATGTATAGTTCCTTTATATAAAGGGAAGGGGGATAAAGAGAGTGTAAAAATTTTTTTTTTTTTTTTTTTTTATTAACACATCGGCGATTCCCACCAAGGCAGGGTGGCCGAAAAGAAAAACTTTCATCATCATTCACTCCATCACTGTCTTGCCAGAAGGGTGCTTTACACTACAGTTATAAAACTGCAACATTAACACCCTCCTTCAGAGTGCCGGCACTGTACAGTGGTACCCCGGTTTACGATGGTCCCCAAACTCACCCTTTATGTAAGTTTATTTTTTAAATGCTTTTGTAAGTGTAATTTTGGGGTCTAAAAGGACTAGTCTATTTTTCAACATTTCTTAAGGAGATAAATTCGTTTGGTAATGGCACTTGAACAGCATTCTGGAATGAAAAATATCGTAAACCGGGTACCACTGTACTTCCCATCTCCAGAACTCAAGTCCGGGCCCGCCGGTTTCCTGAATCCCTTCATAAATGTTACTTTGCTCACACTCCAACAGCACGTCAAGTATTAAAACCATATGCCTCCATTCACTCCTATCAAATACGCTCACACATGCTTGCTGGAAGTCCAAGCCCCTCGCACACAAAACTTCCTTTACCCCCTCCCTCCAACCTTTCCTAGGCCGACCCCTACCCCGCCTTCCCTCCAATACAGATTTATACACTCTCGAAGTCACTCTGTCTCGTTCCATTCTCTCCACATGTCCCAAATTATAGGGGAATAAGTTTACTGAGTATACCAGGTAAAGTGTATGGCAGGGTTATTATTGAAAGAATTAGAGGTAAGACAGAGAGTAGGATTGCAGATGAGCAAGGAGGCTTTAGAGTGGGTAGGGGATGTGTAGATCAAGTGTTTACAGTGAAGCATATATGTGAACAGTATTTAGATAAAGGTAGAGAAGTTTTCATTGCATTTATGGATTTAGAAAAGGCATATGATAGAGTGGATAGGGGAGCAATGTGGCAAATGTTGCAAGTGTATGGAATAGGTAGTAAGTTACTGAAGGCTGTAAAGAGTTTTTATGAGGATAGTGAGGCTCAGGTTAGGGTGTGTAGAGAGAGGGAGATTACTTCCGGTAAAAGTAGGTCTTAGACAGGGATGTGTAATGTCACCATTGTTGTTTAATATATTTATAGATGGGGTTGTAAAAGAAGTAAATGCTAGGGTGTTGGGGAGAGGGGTGGGATTAAATTTTGGAGAATTAAATGCAAAATGGGAGTTGACACAGTTACTTTTTGCTGATGATACTGTGCTATTGGGAGATTCTAAAGAAAAGTTGCAAAGGTTAGTGGACGAGTTTGGGAGAGTGTGTAAAGGTAGAAAGTTAAAAGTGAACATAGATAAGAGTAAGGTGATGCGGGTATCAAACGATTTAAATAAAGAAAAATTGGATATCACATTGGAGAGAGGGATTATGGAAGAAGTAAATGTTTTCAGATATTTGGGAGTTGACGTGTCAGCAGATGGGTTTATGAAGGATGAGGTTAACCATAGAATTGATGAAGGAAAAAGGTGAGTGGTGCGTTGAGGTATCTGTGGAGACAAAAACGTTATCCATGGGGGCAAAGAAGGAATGTACGAAAGTATAGTCGTACTCAACACTCTTATATGGGTGTGAAGCATGGGTTGCAAATGCTGCAGCGAGGAGGAGGCTGGAGGCAGTGGAGATGTCCTGTCTAAGGGCAATGTGTGGTGTAAATATTATGCAGAAAATTCGGATTGTGGAAATTAGGAGAAGGTGTGGAGTTACTAAAAGTATTTGTCAGAGGGCTGAAGAGGGTTGTTGAGGTGGTTTGGTCATTTAGAGAGAATGGATCAAAGTAGAATGACTTGGAAAGGGTATAAATCTGTAGGGAAGGAAGGCGGGTAGGGGTCGTCCTAGAAAAGGTTGGAGGGAAGGGTAAAGGAGGTATTGTGGGCGAGGGCTTGGACTTCCAGCAAGCATGTGTGAGCATGTTAGATAGGAGTGAATGGAGACGAATGGTTTTGGGACATGACGATCTGTTGGAGTGTGAGCAGGGTAACATTGTGTGAAGGGATTCAGGGAAACCAGTTAATTGATTTAGTTGGACTTGAGTCCTGGAAATGGGAAGTACAATGCCTGCACTTTAAAGGAGGGGTCTGGGATAGTGACAGCTGGGAGGGACAATTCTCAGCTGTCGTATCTGAGCTCCTCTGCAAAGACAGTGATTATGTATGTGTGTGGTGATAGTGTTGAATGATGATGAAAGTATTTTCTTTTTGGGGATTTTCTTTCTTTCTGGGTCACCCTGCCTCGGTGGGAGACGGCCGACTTGTTGAAAAAAAAAAAATGTATAATTATTATTATATGAGAACTGTGAAACTGGTGTGGGGTCAAACAAGTACAGTGGACCCCCGCTATTCGAACACTCCAAAACTCACCCTTTTATGTAAGTTTATTTTTGTAAGTGCTTTTATATGTGTATTTTTGGGGGTCTGAAATGGACTAATCTACTTACATCATTCCTTATGGGAATAAATTTGTTTGGTAACAGCACTTGAACAGCATTCTGGAATGAAGGAGAGTTTTGGAGTGTTTGAATAGCGGGGGTCCACTGTATTTCACTTGCAGGAAGATAATTCAGAGATAGCAACTCCTCACTACTTGAAAAATAAGCATCAACTTACTTCCACCTGACATTGTGATTGATCTGATATAATCTCTTCTCTTGGTAATATCTGCCAACATGAACTGTTTAACTGCTACTTTAAACTGTCGGTTAGTTTCCAGACCTGCCAAGGCATAGAAGCCCATGAAATCCAGAGGTAGGCACTTGTGTGGGATCCCTCGAGCCAGACCCTTGTGCAGCTTGATAGCAAACCTCTCACGCACTTGTGGACACTCATCCTAAAAAAAACAATTCAAAAGTTATTAACACATTATAATTTTCTTCAAAATTTACTCAGATAATTCACCTTAGAATAAAGTACTGAATAAACAATTTACAGTGATAAAGACAAATGCTTCCCCACAAGTTGCTAAACTGCAAAGTGACAAAAGTGAATATCGTCTAGGAAGAAAAAATCATAAAATGAAGACCCAAACATGAACATAACATTTATTATACAAACTTCGGAAATTCCGCTCCTCCCCAACTCAAAAAAACACACACCATGTTCTTCCCAGAGAAACATCTGGGCAACAATATATAAATGAGAGTGGGTGAGATGTTACCAACAAATTTTCTTGAAAATAAGAAAAAGTTTTGCAGTGAGATTAATAAGTTGAGGAAGCCTAGAGAATGAATGGATTTGACAGTTAAAAGGAGAGGACAGTTATTAAATGGAGAGTTAGAGGTATCAGGAAGATGGAGGGAATATTTTGAGGAATTATTAAATGTTTATGAAGATAGGGAAGCTGTGATTTCATGTATAGGGCAAGGAGGAATAACATCTTGTAGGAGCAAGGAGGAGCGAGTTGTGAGTGTGGGGGGAAGTTTGTGAGGCGCTGGATAGAATGAAAGGGGGTAAGGCAGCTGGGATTGATAGGATAAAGATAGAAATGTTTAAAGCAGGTGGGGATATAGTTTTGGAGTGGTTGGTGCTTTTATTTAATAAATGTAAGGAAGAGGGTAAGGTACCTAGGTATAAAGGCAAAGGGGACAAAAGATAGTGCAAAAATTATAGGGGAATAAGTCTGTTTAGTCCTAGGTAGTAGGTTGGTAGACAGCAACCGCCCAGGGAGGTACTACTGTCCTGCCAAGTGAGTGTAAAACGAAAGCCTGTAATTGTTTTACATGATGGTAGGATTGCTGGTGTCTTTTTTTCTTTCTCATAAACATGCAAGATTTCAGGTACATCTTGCTACTTCTACTTACACTTAGGTCACACTACACATTCATGTACAAGCATATATATACACACCCCTCTGGGTTTTCTTCTGTTTTCTTACTAGTTCTTGTTCTTATTTCCTCTCTCCATGTGGAAGTGGGACAGAATTCTTCCTCCGTAAGCCATGTGTGTCGTAAGAGGCGACTAAAATGTCGGGAGCAAGAGGCTAGTAACCCCTTCTCCTATATATATTACAAAATGTAAAAGGAGAAACAGCCGTTGTGTTGAAGGAAAGAAAGAAGTCTGTTTAGTATACCTGGTAAAGTGTATGGTAGAGTTATTATTGAAAGAATTAAGAGTAAGATGAGAGTAGGATAGCAGATGAACAAGGAGGCTTTAGGAAGGGTAGGGGGTGTGTAGACCAAGTGAAACATATAGGTGAACAGTATTTAGAAAAGGGTAAGGAGGTTTTTGTGGCATTTATGGGCTTGGAAAAGGCGTATGACAGGGTGGATAGGGAGGCAATGTCGCAGACGTTGTGAATGTATGGAACAGGAGGTAGGTTATTGACGGGGATAGCGAGGCTCAGGTTAGAGTACGTAGAAGAGAGGGAGATTATTTCCCACTAAAAGTAGGCCTTAGACAAGGATATGTGATGTCACCATGGTTGATCAATATATTTATAGATGGAGTTGTAGGAGAAGTGAATGCTTGGGTGTTGGCAAGAGGTGTGGGGTTAAAAGATAAAGAATCTAACACAAAGTGGGAGTTGCCACAGTTGCTCTTTGCTGATGACACTGCTTTTGGGAGATTCTGAAGAGAAGTTGCAGAGGTTGGTGGATGAGTTTGGTAGGGTATGTAAAAGAAGAAAATTAAAAGTGAATATAGGAAAGAGTAAGATGATGAGGATAATGAGGATAACAAAAAAATTAGGTAACGAAAAATTGGATATCAGATTGGAGGGAGAGAGTATGGAGTATGCTTAACCCTTTACCGGGCTGCACCGAGTACACTCGGTGCAAAAAGTATGTTTTTTGCGCATGTCTTCCTACTCCCACCACGCATCTGGGTTCCCGTTCTCCATTTCTGACCAATCACAATCCTTCTGTGAGTCGCTCCAGCTAAGTGGGGATGACGTATGCTCGCTTCCCATTGGTTGAGAGACAAAATGTAAACACTTGTAGCTTGGCGTCGGCCAGAGCCGGATTTTTCCTCTACTGACACTCATATACACTGTGATTATACTCTCTACAATGTCGGTAAGTATTGATTGTTGTGTCCAGTGTGTAAATAAATAGTTTAGTCATATTTTTAGATATATATAAAGTGTTTGTGAGGCATAATATGAGTGCAGCATGCAACTGAAAAAAGTGCAACGAAAATGCACAGAGTTTACTCACAACAGCCGGCAAGGTCAAATTTTAAATTTCAGTAAATAAATATTTATATAAAAAATTCTAATTCATATATGAATTCTGTAGTGGTCTGGGTGTGTACAGAACATTTTTATTGTCATTCCAGATCAATGAGAAATTGTTTTACGGTGATTCCTCCAAAGAGAAGTCCAAATATGTCTGTATTTTGGATGAAAGTGACTCAGATCAAGAGCCAGATGACCTGGAATTGCTTGACAGTGGTGATGAATACTTGCCACCGAATACACAGGTGCCAAGTGATGATGAGGAGGAAGAGAGGCCATCCAAAATGCCTAAATTAGCCAAGAAAAAGAAAGGTATTACGATCAAGGAGTACCCTGATGAAGAAGATCTTCATGATGAGCTTGCTGTTCAAGCCGAGGCTCACTGGAACAAGGTTGACATCGATAATGACCCTTTGAGTGTATACCAACATGAAAAGCCTCTTGCAATTAGGTGTCCATTTGATTATTTTAACCAGTTTTTTACCCCAAATATGATAGACAGCATCACATTTCAAACAAATTTGTATCCAAGCAAAAAGACTTAGATACGTTTGTGACCCCGATTCTGAAGAAATCATCAAGTTCATAGGTATTCTGTTGTTTATGGATTTGTCCATACCCATCCATAGATGACTATTGGGCAAGTGCAACTAGGGTACCCCAGGTTACAGAAGTCATGTCATCTAAGAGGTTTAGGTTGCTTAGACGTACAATTCATTTCAATGATAACTCACAAAAGAATAAGGACAGATTCCACAAAGTAAAGCCTCTTTACACTGCACTAACTAATGCTTGCTTGAAAGTTCCAGCTACACCCAGGCAGTCTATTGATGAAGTTATGGTTGGTTTCAAGGGTAAAACCGCTGGAAACCTAAGGCAGTACATCAAAACCAAACCAGACAAGTGGGGTTTCAAACTATTTTGTCGTGCAAGTGAAGATGGAATCATACATGATATAATCATGTATGAAGGCAAAACGACTTTTGACAACCATCCCATAAAGCTGCCACATGAAGAAACTAAACTACCAATAAGTTCAAAGATTGTTCTAGTACTTGCAACAACTCTCAACAAAAGAAAGACATCAGCAATCTATGCTGACAATTTCTTTTCAAGTCTACCTTTGGTCAAGTTACTAAGAGATAAGTATAACTGCAGGTACACTGGAACAGTACTTGAAAATAGATGTGGTAAACCAGAACTGATGCCTGTCAAACAAATGGAAAAGAACATAGTGCCCAGGGGCACTTTTGACTTCAAAACCAATGATGGTATTCTTGTTGTGAGGTGGAAGGACAACAAAACTGTGACTTTAGTGACAAATGATGTGGGAGTGCAACCTGTGACTCTTATTGAAAGATATAACAAGGAATCTAGGACTAAAGACAACTTCCAGTGCCCTACAGTCATCAAGAACTATAATGCACACATGGGAGGTATTGACAAAAGTAACATGTTGGTACATATGTACAAAACACCAATGAAATCCAAACGTTGGTATATGCGGCTGTTTGCCTATGTTATTGATCTTGCTGTTGTGAATGCATGGCTTCTTTACTGCCGTGATTGTCAGTCACTAAACACTAAATGCATGCCACTGAAGCTATTCCGGCTTGAAATATCTGTCACTGCAAGATCCAATGGACAAAAAATGAGACGCAGCAACTTGAGAATAAGTCCAAGACCTTCATCAAGTAATTCCAGTGCTAATAGTGATGATAATTTGTCAACCTTGGAAATGCAATCTTCAATGAAGAACCAACGTGCAGAAAGGCCTGATGACAGTGTGAGGTTCGATAAAACGCTAACTCACTGGCCAGTGCTAGGCAAGTTACTTACATGCAAGTATTGTAGCACAAGGACAAATCATGTCACATCCTCATTTTTCTGTACTATTTGCAAAGTCAATCTATGCATCAAGAAGGACAAAAATTGTTTCATAGCCTTTCATTGTAGCAATTAGTGATTTAGAATGATTGTTATTACTCAGGGAATTCAGGAATATGGAGCTTGAAAGTTTTATCCCTTTGCAATGTGTCAATGTTGCTCTTTGGTTCATTTTTATTTTTTTCTATACAGTGGACCCCCGAGTATCGTAATTAATCAGTTCCAGGAGCTAGTACTTAACACGAAGTTTACGAAATTCGAACCATTATTTCCCATAAGAAATAATGTAAATACAGTTAATCCGTTCCACAAAAAAATATTCACATATAAAATAATTAAAAACAATATATATATATATATATACATTTACTTACCTTTATTGAAGAGTTGCAGGCATCTGGAAGATAGAGTAATGAGTAATGAAGGTCCTCTTGGGCATTTTCTTCCAAAACAGGCCTGTTTCATCACAATTAAACACTTGTTGGGGGAGGAATTCTTCAGCCTCTACGAAGGGGAATCCCCACTCGCATGCCTGCTACACTCCTGCATGCCTGCTACTCTCATGAATGCTACACTCCCTGCATGAATGCTAAACTCCCTGCATGAATGCTACACTCCCTGCATGAATGCTACACTCTAGGGATGTATCGGATATCCGTATCCGCATCCGCATCCCCGGAGCATCCGCATAAATTCTTACATCTGCATCCGCATCCGTATTTTTTCTAAATGAGACATCCGCATCCGTATTTTTCTAAATGAGACATCCGCATCCGCATCCGTATTTTTCCTAAATGAGACATCCGCATCCGCGTCTGCATCCGTAATCACTATTAATAAATATCCGCATCCGCATCCGGGCCAAACAAAGCGGATGTGGCGGATATTATAACCTAAATTACAGAGCTTGCATGTTTGTTTCCCACAAACTTGTTCTTATGATTTACAAATTAACATTGCAGCTTCAAATATTATAACTTAATGACCTGTGCAGAGAGAGAGAGAGAACATAAGAACTTAAGAAAGGAGGAACACTGCAGCAGGCCTGTTGGCCCATACTAGGCATGTCCTTCACAATCCACCCCACTAACCTGGAGTTTACCTTGAGAGAATTCCAGGGGTCAACGCCCCTGCGGCCCGGTCTGTGACCAGGCCTCATGTTGGACCAGAGCCTGATCAACCAGGCTGTTACTGCTGGCCACACGCAGTCCAACGTACGAACCCCAGCCTGGCTGGTCAGGTACCGACTTTAGGTGCCTGTTCAGTGCCTGCTTGAAGACAGCCAGGGGTTTGTTGGTAATCCCCCTTATGTATGCTGCCCAACCAAATTTTCAATTCTATCCAAGAAATAAGCTTTGATAATTCTATTTACTCATGTGCAAGTCCCACTCAAATCCAACCACTCTCACTCATGAATTTATCCAACCTAAATTTAAAACTACCCAAGGTGCTAGCTTCAATAACCCTACAAGGCTGATAAATTAGACACATATGCAATGGAAATAAATTATAAATTATACTGCTTATGTATTTATTAGACACATATGCATTGAAAATTAGGTTGAGCAAATATTTTGTTAGTGGGATGGATTGTGAAGGACCTGCCTAGTATGGGCCAGCAGGCCTGTTGCAGTGTTCCTCCGTTCTTATGTTCTTATGTATTTTTATTGAGGAAACGTTTCGCCACACAGTGGCTTCATCAGTCCATACAAAGGAGAATCGTGAAGAACAGGAGTTTGAGGTAATCAGTCCCTCAACCTGGAGTTGCTGTCTGACACAGCAACATCTTGGTATCTTAATACAGGGAATTCTTCACTTGCCTAACCCTTGGTCACCACCTACTTCCACATTGGTCAAATGTGACACCTCCTACTACTGCTGCACCTCTCCTGCCTACGGTATATAAGTCACTTCTTCACACATATGTTGTATTATTATCAAGATTGATGGACTGATTACATCATTCTCCTTTGTATTGGACTGATGAAGCCACTGTGTAGCGAAACGTTTCCTCAATAAAGATACCCAAGTGTTGCATCTGTGTCTAATTTATCAACATGTCGGTTCTCTGAACCATTCATCTGCATATGTGTGAGAGACACACACAGTAACACTGTGGAGGTGTATAAATGGAAAACAGGAATTAATATAGGGATGTAAATAGCGTTTGATAAACATATTAGGTTGGATAAACACATGAGTGAGAGGGGTTGGATTTGAGTGGGAAAATATTGTTAGTGGGACGATTGTGAAGGACTTACCTAGTATGGGCCAACAGGCCTGCTGCAGTGTTCCTCCTTTCTTATGTTCTTATGGAGGAACACTGCAGAAGGCCTACTGGCCCATGCAAGGCAGATCCTTATCAAAATCACCACTACCCAAAGCTACCCAAGAATTCACTCCCGCACCCACGACACCAATCAAACCCATTCTCCTTTGTATTGGACTGAGATCTGTTTGTGACAAACAGATCTCAGTCACAAACAGATATGAGATGTGTTTGTGACTTGATAAAGCCCAACAAACGAAAACGACTTCTGGCAGAAAATGTTATTCTTGAAGAAAAACCTTCCAATCATAAACTTTAAGTATTAAGCAAATGTCAATTGATTATGTAATAAAAGTATTATGTATTAAAAGTATTATGTAATGAAAGTATTTGCCATGTGGTAAAAAAACAAAAATCAGGTGTTTTATGACTGTCCTGCAAAATTCGCATCCGCATCCGCCCGGATGTCAAGATGTGACATCCGTAATCCGCATCCGCATTTTACTGTAAGCAGATATCCGCATCCGGATTTTACTGTAAGCAGATATCCGCATCCGCATCCATATTTTACTGTAAGCAGATATCCGCATCCGCATCCGCAAAATTAAGCATGTAAGACATCCGTATACACATCCGCATCCTGACTATCTCAAATTTGCACATCCGATACATCCTGCTACACTCCCTGCATGAATGCTACACTCCCTGCATGCCTGCTACACTCCCTGCATGAATGCTACACTCCCTGCATGATGCTACACTCCCTGCATGAATGCTACACTCCCTGCATGATGCTACACTCCCTGCATGAATGCTACACTCCCTGCATGCAATGCTACACTCCCTGCATGAATGCTACACTCCCTGCATGAATGCTACACTCCCTGCATGAATGCTACACTCCCTGCATGAATGCTACACTCCCTGCATGAATGCTACACTCCCTGCATGAATGCTACACTCCCTGCATGAATGCTACACTCCCTGCATGAATGCTACACTCCCTGCATGAATGCTGCACTCCCTGCATGAATGCTACACTCCCTGCATGAATGCTACACTCCCTGCATGAATGCTACACTCCCTGCATGAATGCTACACTCCCTGCATGAATGCTACACTCCCTGCATGAATGCTCCACTCCCTGCATGAATGCTACCACAGGGATGCCACTAGGAAGCTTCTTTGGACCCATGGTGACTTATTTCACAGTGACAATCACTAAAGCACCAAAAAAAACACCAAATGTAGTGTGAATGTTTGAAAGAGCGCTCTAGGTAATGTTCTCTCAATGGTAAACAACGCTTCACTGGCGGCGGCCTGCGTCCCGCGCAGGCACGGAGCAGGCGGACAGGTCTAATACGTTACGAAACACGAGCGGTTTTACGATTCTCGAAATCGTAAAAAGCTTACAAAACACGATGTTTACGAAGTAAGAACCTTACAAAACTCGGGGGTCTACTGTACTTACAAAATGTTTGGAAACAAGTGCCATTTATGTTTTTTGATATTGTCTACTTGTATAATAAAAAAGAAAAATACTTATTGGGTGTTTTATTAACAATTGCAGATTTGCAACATTCAGAATTTGACACCCTTTACCGGTCTGCACCTAGTACACTAGGACTTCGAATATTGGCAATTGAACGAAAAGTTTTTTTCAGAATTTCATTTATATGGCCTCATTTCCCTTACACTGAGATACTCTATCCACTCATAGAAAATACATTTTGAAATTCACATTTTCCTAGGAGTGCCCGGTAAATGGTTAAAAGATAGGAGTAGGAGACAGAGGGTTTGCTTTCCTGGGGCTGGGATGGAGGATATTGTTAGCCACCTTGACAACATCATGAACGGTAATGGGGTCAATCCTATTATCTGCCTAGTGCTGGAGGCAATGATGTGCAACGTATAAGTGGGATTTAGTTAGAAGGAGCAATGACATAATTAGGAGCCTTTTGTGCATTTGCCAGAGGGGAATGAATGGCTGTTCAGAGCAATTGGTATAAATTGCTGGCTGGACAAACACTGTAAGGATAATGCAGTCCCATTCAGTGAGAACTGGGACCACTTCTATGGCCGAAATGACATGTATGCCAGGGATGGGGTTCACTTATCCAGGGCAGGTGTAGAATTTCTCTCTAGCTCAGTTGAGGATGTTGTTAGGGCTTTAAACTAGGATTAGTTAGAGGTATGGGTTTAGGAATGGTGAATAATGAGGGTCAAAATATTGATTCAGGCTTTGATATCATAAATCTTAACAATAAGAGTAATCGAGTAACACAGGGTAATGATAGTAACAGAAATTGTGTAAAACAAAAGCTGAATATGAAAAAGGTTCACAAGAAGATACATATCAATGTATTTTACACTAAGTGTCGAAGCGCCAGAAATAAAATTAACGAATTACGTTTGGTAGCATGTGCTGGGAACTTTGATGTCATTGCAATAACTGAAACATGGTATAATATAAAGAGTTGGGATATGATTGCTGAGTGTCATATTCAGGGTTTAAGTTGCTCCATGTAGATAGATATAATGGGAAAGGGGGTGGAGTTGCATTATATGTACGAGAAAATATAAATTGCTGCATAAAAACAGACATAAAAATAGATGGATCATTAACAAAATCTGTTTGGGTAGAGTTTCTAGAAGGTCAAGAAAAACTGATTCTAGGTGTAATATACCGACCTCCAGGCTTGGATCACGATAGAGGGAGACATCTTTGGGACGAAATTGTTAAGGCTTCTAGACATAATAACGTAGTGATAGTAGGGGATTTTAACTTTAGTCAAATTGACTGGACTTCTTTGACCAGTAATCTGGAGTCCAGTGACTTTATGGAAGTAGTTCAAGACTGTTTTCTGAAGCAGTGTGTGACGGAGCCTACCAGAGGTAATAATTTGCTCGACCTAGTCTTGTCAAATAAA
>WNWK01035341.1:0-19839 GCA_009830355.1 Cherax destructor | reverse complement strand
CTAGGGGGGCCCCCTTACTTGAGGTTCCCTTGGGGGGACCCCTTGAGGTTATTTATGAGGAGCCACTTGAGGCCCCTTTATGGGGGACCCACTTGAGGTTACCTTGGGGGAAAAAACTTTGGTTTTAATTTAGAGGACCCAATTTTGGGGTTTCCACTCATGAGGGAGCCATTGAGGTTACCATGAGGAGCCACTTGCAGGTCTACCTATGAGGAGCCCACTCAGGTTCACTCATGAGAGAGCCTACTCGTAGGTCACTCATGAGGAGCCACTTGCAGGTCACCTATGAGGAGCCACTTGCAGGTCACCTGCATGAGGGAGATCACTTGTAGGTCACTCATGAGGAGCCACTTGTAGGTCACTCCAGGAAGCTCACTTCAGGTCACTCATGAGGAGCTCACTTGCAGGTCACCTATGAGGAGTCCACTTGTGGTCACTATGAGGAGCTCTACTTGAGGTTCACTATGAGTGAGTTCACTTGTAGGTTACTTATGAGGAGCCCACTTGAGGTTACTGTGAGGAGCCTTACTTGTAGGTTACTTATGAGGAGCTTCACTTGAGGTACCTAGAGAGCTTACTTGAGGTTACTTCAGAGGAGCTTACTTGTAGGTTACTTAGAGGAGCCTACTTGTAGGTTACTTCATGAGGAGCCACTTGTAGGTCACTGTGAGGAGCTTACTTTGTGTCACTTCATGAGGGAGCTTCACTTGTAGGTTACTATGAGGGAGCTTCACTTGTAGGTTACTATGAGGAAGCTTACTTGTAGGTTACTATGAGGGAGCCTTATTGTAGGTTACTATGAGGAGCTACTTGTAGGTTACTTAGAGGAGCCACTTGTAGGTTACTCTATGAGGGAGCTTCACTTGTAGGTTACTTCATGAGGAGCTTACTTGTAGGTTACTTGCGAGGGAGCTTACTTGTAGGTTACTTGCGAGGGAGCTTACTTGTAGGTTACTTGCTAGGGAGCTCACTTGTAGGTTACTTGCGAGGGAGCTTACTTGTAGGTTACTTGCGAGGGAGCTTACTTGTAGGTTACTTGCGAGGGAGCTTACTTGTAGGTTACTTGCGAGGGAGCTTACTTGTAGGTTACTTGCGAGGGAGCTTACTTGTAGGTTACTTGCTAGGATAGCGTGGAAGGATTGAAGGACAAGGCCTGATGACTAGCTTTGGATTTATTGAGTAAACAAGTAGGGCTGACAGCTGGCAGAGTGAGGGGTTGGCTGACACCCAGGCCGGAGGGAAGGAGGTTGATCCTAGGAGTGAAAGCCGCTGAATGAGAGAGGATCATGGTGGGGCAGACTCAGGTGCCCAGCCTATGGCATCAGATGTCAGGCCTATGGTCCCGCGAATCATAAATTCAACTGGGCAGACAGCATAGGCTGTCTACAGTGGTGGTGAGAGCAAGGATGGTGGTGACATTACAAATAGTGGTGATAATAGCAGAGCTATTAGTGACAGCAGGGATGATGAAAGTATGGAACAGATAACTACTGTTGCAACAGTATCAACAGGTACATTATCACTGCTGTCATGCCAGCATCTGGTGTGTCATGCCAGCATCTGGTGTGTCATGCCAGCATCTGGTGTGTCATGCTAGCATCTGGTGTGTCATGCCAGCATCTGGTGTGTCATGCTAGCATCTGGTGTGTCATGCCAGCATCTGGTGTGTCATGCCAGCATCTGGTGTGTCAATGGAGATGTGTAGCAGGTAATTACATCATCAAGCTCATGTAGGCCATGTGTTACAGCAGTGAGGTGTAGAGCAGGTACATACAGGTGTTATCAGGTACCAGTGGATCATGTGTGACTGCAGTGAGGTGTGGAGCAGGAACATACAGGTGTTATCAGGTACCAGTGGATCATGTGTCACAGCAGTGAGGTGTGGAGCAGGTACATACAGGTGTTATCAGGTACCAGTGGATCATGTGTTACAGGAGTGAGGTGTGGAGCAGGAACATACAGGTGTTATCAGGTACCAGTGGATCATGTGTTACAGCAGTGAGGTGTGGAGCAGGTACATACAGGTGTTATCAGGTACCAGAGGATCATGTGTTACAGCAGTGAGGTGTGGAGCAGGTACATATAGGTGTTATCAGGTACCAGTGGATCATGTGTTACAGCAGTGAGGTGTGGAGCAGGTACATACAGGTGTTATCAGGTACCAGTGGATCATGTGTTACAGCAGTGAGGTGTGGAGCAGGTACATACAGGTGTTATCAGGTACCAGTGGATCATGTGTTACAGCAGTGAGGTGTGGAGCAGGTACATACAGGTGTTATCAGGTACCAGTGGATCATGTGTTACAGCAGTGATGGTGGAGTGTTGGAACGGTTACTGTAGGTGTGTCATCATCAACAGTGATGGAACGGTTACTGTAGGTGTGTCATCATCAACAGTGATGGAACGGTTACTGTAGGTGTGTCATCATCAACAGTGATGGAACGGTTACTGAAGGTGTGTCATCATCAACAGTGATGGAACGGTTACTGTAGGTGTGTCATCATCAACAGTGATGGAACGGTTACTGTAGGTGTGTCATCATCAACAGTGTTGGAACGGTTACTGTAGGTGTGTCATCATCAACAGTGATGGAACGGTTACTGTAGGTGTGTCATCATCAACAGTGTTGGAACGGTTACTGTAGGTGTGTCATCATCAACAGTGATGGAACGGTTGCTGTAGGTGTGTCATCATCAACAGTGATGGAACGGTTACTGTAGGTGTGTCATCAACAGTGATGGAACGGTTATTGTAAGTGTGTCAGCATCAACAGTGATGGAGCGGTTACTGTAGGTATGTCATTATCAACAGTAATGGAACGGTTACTGTAGGTGTGTCATCATCATCAGTGATAGAACGGTTACTGTAGGTGTGTCATCATCAACAGTGATGGAGCGGTTACTGTAGGTGTGTGATCATCATCAGTGATAGAACGGTTACTGTAAGTGTGTCATCATCAACAGTGATGGAACGGTTACTGTAGGTGTGTCATCATCAACAGTGATGGAACGGTTACTGTAGGTGTGTCATCATCAACAGTGATGGAACGGTTACTGTAGGTGTGTCATCATCAACAGTGATGGAACGGTTACTGTAGGTGTGTAATCATCAACAATGATGGAACGGGTTACTGTAGGTGTGTCATCATCAACAGTGATGGAACATTTTCTGTAAGTGTGTCTTCATCAACAGTGATGGAACAGTTACTGTAGGTGTGTCATCATCAACAGTGATGGAACGGTTACTGTAGGTGTGTCATCATCAACAGTGATGGAATGGTTATTGTAAGTGTGTCATCATCAACAGCGTTTGAACGGTTACTGTAGGTGTGTCATCATCAACAGGGATAGAACGGTTACTGTAAGTGTGTCATCATCAACAGTGATGGAACGGTTACTGTAGGTGTGTCATCATCATCAATATAGAACGGTTGCTGTAAGTGTGTCATCATCAACAGTGATGGAGCGGTTACTGTAGGTGTGTCATCATCAACAGTGATGGAGCGGTTACTGTAGGTGTGTCATCATCAACAGTGATGGAACGGTTACTGTAGGTGTGTCATCATCAACAGTGATGGAACGGTTACTGTAAGTGTGTCATCATCAACAGTGATGGAGCGGTTACTGTAGGTGTGTCATCATCAACAGTGATGAACGATTACTGTAGTGTTCATCATCAACAGTGATGGACGGTTACTGTAGGTGTGTCATCATCAACAGTGATGAACGTTACTAGTGTGTTCATCACAGTGATGACGGTTATGTAGGTGTGTCATCACAACAGTGATGAACAAGTTATGTAGGTGTGTCATCATCACATGATGAAGCGGTCATTAGGTGTGTCATCATCAACATGATGGAACGGTTACTGTAGGTGTGTCATCACAACAGTGATGGAACAGGTTATTAGGTGTGCATCATCACAGTGATACAGTACTACAGTGTCACATCAACATATGGACAGGTTACTGTAGGTGTGTCATCATCAACAGTGATGGAAGCAGTACTGCAGGTGTGTCATCATCACCAGTGATGGAAGCGGTTACTTAGGTGTGTCATCATCAACATGATGAACAGGTTACTGTAGTGTGTCATCATCAACAGTGATGGAACAGGTTACTGTAGGTGTGTAATCATCAACAGTGATGGAACGGTTACTGAAAGTGTGTCTTCATCAACAGTGATGGAACAGTTACTGTAGGTGTGTCATCATCAACAGTGATGGAACGGTTACTGTAGGTGTGTCATCATCAACAGTGATGGAATGGTTATTGTAAGTGTGTCATCATCAACAGCGTTTGAACGGTTACTGTAGGTGTGTCATAATCAACAGTGATAGAACGGTTACTGAGTGTGTCATCATCAACAGTGATAGAACGGTTACTGTAAGTGTGTCATCATCAACAGTGATGGAACGGTTACTGTAAGTGTGTCATCATCATCAGTGATAGAACGGTTACTGTAAGTGTGTCATCATCAACAGTGATGGAGCGGTTTCTGTAGGTGTGTCATCATCAACAGTGATGTAACGGTTACTGTAGGTGTGTCATCATCAACAGTGATGGAACGGGTTACTGTAGGTGTGTCATCATCAACAGTGATGGAACATATTACTGTAGGTGTGTAATCATCAACAATGATGGAACGGGTTACTGTAGGTGTGTCATCATCAACAGTGATGGAACGGTTATTGTAGGTGTGTCATGAACAGTGATGGAACAGGTTAATTTAGGTGTGTCATCATCACCAGTGATGAAGCAGGTCACTACAGGTGTGTCATCATCAAAAATAATGTAACAGGTTACTGTAGGTGTGTCATCATCAACAGTGATGAAGCAGGTCACTACAGGTGTCATCATCACCAGTGATGAAGCAGGTCACTACAGGTGTGTCATCATCAACAATATTGTAACAGGTTACTGTAGGTGTGTCATCATCAACAGTGATGGAGCAGTTACTGTAGGTGTGTCATCATCAACAGTGATGGAACGGTTACTGTAAGTGTGTCATCATCAACAGTGATGGAGCGGTTACTGTAGGTGTGTCATCATCAACAGTGATGGAATGGTTACTGTAGGTGTGTCATCATCAACAGTGATCGAACGGGTTACTGTAGGTGTGTGATCATCATCAGTGATAGAAATGTTACTGTAAGTGTGTCATCATCAACAGTGATGGAACGGTTACTGTAGGTGTGTCATCATCATCAGTGATAGAACGGTTACTGTAAGTGTGTCATCATCAACAGTGAGGAGCGGTTACTGTAGTGTCATCATCAACAGTGATGGAAGGTTCTGTAGGTGTGTCATCATCAACAGTGATGGGCGGTTACTGTAGTGTGTCATCATCAACAGTGATGGAACGGTTATGTAGTGTGTCATCATCACAGTGATGAACGGTTACTGTGTGTGTCATCATCACAGTGATGGAACGGTTACTGTAGGTGTGTCATCAACAGTGATGAACGGTTACAGTGTCATCAACGTGATGGGCGGTTACGTAGGTGGTCATCATACAGTGATGGAAGTTACGGGTGTCATCATCAAAGTGATGGAACGGTTACTGAGTGGTCATCATCAACAGTGATGGAACGGTTACTGTAGGTAATCATCAACAGTGATGGAACGGTTCTGAAAGTGTGTCCATCAACAGTGATGGAAGTTACTGTAGGTGTGCATCATCAACAGTGATGGAACGGTTACTGTAGGTGTGTCATCATCAACAGTGATGGAATGGTTATTGTAAGTGTGTCATCATCAACAGCGTTTGAACGGTTAATGTAAGTGTGTCATCATCAACAGTGATAGAACGGTTACTGTAGGTGTGTCATCATCAACAGTGATAGAACGGTTACTGTAAGTGTGTCATCATCAACAGTGATGGAACGGTTACTGTAGGTGTGTCATCATCAACTGTGATGGAACGGTTACTGTAAGTGTGTCATCATCATCAGTGATAGAACGGTTACTGTAAGTGTGTCATCATCAACATTGATTGAACGGTTACTGTAGGTGTGTCATCATCATCAGTGATAGAACGGTTACTGTAAGTGTGTCATCATCAACAGTGATTGAGCGGTTTCTGTAGGTATGTCATCATCAACAGTGATGGAACGGTTACTGTAGGTGTGTCATCATCAACAGTGATGGAACGGTTACTGTAGGTGTGTCATCATCAACAGTGATGGAACGGGTTACTGTAGGTGTGTCATCATCAACAGTGATGGAACAGGTTACTGTAGGTGTGTAATCATCAACAGTGATGGAACGGGTTACTGTAGGTGTGTCATCATCAACATGTGATGGAACAGTTACTGTAGGTGTGTCATCATCAACAGTGATGGAACGGTTACTGTAGGTGTGTCATCATCAACAGTGATGGAATGGTTATTGTAAGTGTGTCATCATCAACAGCGTTTGAACGGTTACTGTAGGTGTGTCATCATCAACAGTGATAGAACGGTTACTGTAGGTGTGTCATCATCAACAGTGATAGAACGGTTACTGTAAGTGTGTCATCATCAACAGTGATGGAACGGTTACTGTAAGTGTGTCATCATCAACAGTGATGGAACGGTTACTGTAGGTGTGTCATCATCATCAGTGATAGAACGGTTACTGTAAGTGTGTCATCATCAACATTGATTGAACGGTTACTGTAGGTGTGTCATCATCATCAGTGATAGAACGGTTACTGTAAGTGTGTCATCATCAACAGTGATTGAGCGGTTTCTGTAGGTATGTCATCATCAACTGTGATGGAACGGTTACTGTAGGTGTGTCATCATCAACAGTGATGGAACGGTTACTGTAGGTGTGTCATCATCAACAGTGATGGAACGGGTTACTGTAGGTGTGTCATCATCAACAGTGATGGAACAGGTTACTGTAGGTGTGTAATCATCAACAATGATGGAACGGGTTACTGTAGGTGTGTCATCATCAACTGTGATGGAACAGGTTACTGTACGTGTGTCATCATCACCGGTGATGAAGCAGGTCACTTCAGGTGTGTCATCATCAACAGGTACTTCTGGATTACGTGTGTCAACAGTGCACTCTCAGAGGCGGGTCTCAAGCCATCATCACTGGCCTCGCTAAGACCAGCGTCACAAGTGAAGGGTTTGTGGTAAACAGCGGCATCGCCTTAACAAAGGAACAAAGGACCCAGGTGTACACCTTGGCTCAGACCTCCCTGGGGCTCCCCTTCATCTTGTGAGTATCTCTGTTACTTCATGGCAGGTGTCTTCATGCTGCTTAAAATCTTTTGATCCAGGGAACTGGAGCAGCCTTCCAGTTTCCAAAACATTCGAAGGAGGTTTCTTAATGTCAGTAAAGTTTTTTTGACACGATGGAGAAGAATTAAATTCCTTTTCAGTGTTTTCAAGGAAATAAATTATATTCTGTTGAGTGGGTTTTGATTCCATGAATATGATCTACCTTCCTTTTCCTAGGTCATTTAAAAGAAATGCTCTGTTCCAAGGAGTTGGAGCAACCTTTCCTTTCCTTGGAATACATCTGACTGTCTCCCATGCTCGACGTTCTTTATCACTCTTGCAGGTCTAGTGCTTCTTTATAGCAATAATAATAATAATAATAATAATAATAATAATAATACTTGCAACATCAACATTCCTGCAACATTACTGACACCATCACACATTCCTTCAACACACCTGTCCACTATCACTAACACTCCTCCAAAATTTTGTTACCATCACCGATGCTTTACCAACATTACTGTCAAGTGTGACCATGGTGTAATAGCACACAAAATACGTGATAAAGGAATAACAGGAAAAGTTGGTAGATGGATCTATAATTTCTAACAAGTGAACACAAAGAGTAGTAGTCAACAGAGTAAAGTCTGAGGCAGCTAATGTGAAAAGCTCTGTTCCACAAGGCACAGTACTCGCTCCCATCCTGTTCCTCATCCTTATATCGGACATAGACAGGGATATAAGATACAGTGCTGTGTCTTCCTTTGCAGATGACACCCGAATCTGCATGACAGTGTCCACCGTTGAAGACACTGCAAGACTCCAAGCAGACATCAACCAAATCTTTAAATGGGCTGCAGAAAACAATATGAAGTTCAATGATGAGAAATTTCATTTACTCAGATATGGAAAACGTGAGGAAATTAAAATCTCATCGGAGTATAAAACTAATTCCAATCACACAATATAGCGAAAAACTAATGTCAAAGACCTGGGAGTGATCATGACAGAGGATCTCACCTTCAAGGACCATAACACTGTAGCAATCGCATCTGCCAGAAAAATGACAGGATGGATAATGGGGAACTTTCAAAACCAGGGATGCCAAGCCCATGTTGACACTTTCAGGTCGCTTGTTCTATCTAGGCGGGAATATTGCTGCACACTAACTGCACCTTTCAAGGCAGGTGAAATTGCTGACCTAGAAAATGTACAGAGAACCTTCACGGCACGCATAACTGCGATAAACCACCTCAATTACTGGGAACGCTTGAAGTTTCTAAACCTGTACTCCCTAGAACGCAGGCGGGAGAGATACATTATTATATACACTTGGAAAATCCTACGAAAGCAAAAGACTCGGCAGACGATGTAACATACCCCAATGAAAAGCAGGGGTGCCACTACCACGTTGAGAGACAACACAATAAGTGTCAGGGGTCCAAGACTGTTCAACTGCCTCCCAGCATACAGGGGATTACCAATAGACCCATGGCTGTCTTCAAGCAGGCACTGGACAGGCACCTAAAGTCGGTGCCTGATCAGCCAGGCTGTGGCTCGTACGTTGGACTGAGTGCAGCCAGCAGTAACAGCCTGGTTGATCAGGCTCTGATCCAACATGAGGCCTGGTCACAGACCGGGCCGCAGGGGCGTTGACCCCTGGAACTCTCTCCAGGTAAACTGTCAGAAACACCCAAACAATACTGTCAGAAACACCCCAACAACACTGTCAGAAACACCCCAACAACACTGTCACTCTTACCCAAACTCCTCTAACACTATTGTCACCATCACAAAAATTCCTCCAACAATAGAGTCACCATCAGCAATACTGTCTGTATCACCATCATTCCAGCATTAATTACACAAATACAGACACACTGAAACGTGGAAGTAAAAATATTATTTCTGAAACATTTATAGCCTTAAAAAGTGCATTAAAAATAATACATCATGACAAGCAACTACGATAACATTTTTATTATTATTTTAATTTTTCAGTTTCGTGACTTGAAAAAAAAGAGTTGTTTCTCATTTTTAGGGAGTCAAAGAAATGCAACCCTATTTTTCCCCATATGTTTTTAATTTGCATTAGTCAATTCAAGAACATGACTTCCGTTATATATATATATATATATATATATATATATATATATATATATATATATATATATATATATATATATATATATATATATATATATGCAAAAGATCACAGTAAACAGGTGATATCAAAATATGCAAGACAACCACTATGAAAAAAATAGAGGAATTCCAAGCGCTTTCGTGACTACTCACATTATCAAGGAACTATAAAAGAAAACATGACAAGAAGGCTTATAAAGGGACAAGACTACCCCTCACAGTAGCGTAACATCGCACGACATAAGCTTAAAATTCGACTTAATTTTTTAAAAGACTGTTTGAATGAACAAGTTTTGCCTAAATCTCTTTTACCAAATATCATCCTTGACATGAGAGATCGTCGTTTTGATGATTTTATGAAAATTATCCTTCAGAAACATATTGAAATTACTAAAATACAGGAGAAAGAAGCATTCAAAATATTAAGAAACAAAAAATACTCCTTTTATCAAGCTATTCCATCAGAATGGCAACATAGTATGTTGGATCATTGCTATAATAAACTCAGAAGAATTTTTAATAATCTCAAAAACAAACTACAAAGAAAATTAGATAATTTAATTGAAAATAGTGATTGGACAAAGCACGCTAATAACAATTTTGTAATTAACTTATCAGATGAAATATTAGATAAAAATACAACTGCTGCTCTTGGTTTCGGTTTAAGTTTTGCAACTTCAAAAAAACTTAATAATGTTGAAATTGCAAAAGCCTTTTGTAATTTAGAAAAATCCTCTGATTTATCCTCTGATGAAATTAATATTAGTAAAGGGATGGTATATAGGCCAATGTTAAAACAAAATATTCCCAATTGCCCTCAAAGATTTTTTAAGTCTTATGATTCACTTTTGAATAATAAAAAATTGCGCCTTACTAAAGCAGATAAAATAAATGCAATAGTAATTATGAAAGAAACCGATTACCAAGATAAAATGAATAACCTCCTAGATGATTTTGAAACCTATTCTAAACTTAGAAAGAATCTCTTAGAAACTGTTAACAGCAATTTCAATAAAACAATAAAACATCTATTGAAGGGCAAAGATGAATTAATTAAAAAATTTACTTCCTCCAATCCATCTTTACCTTATATGTATAGATTAATAAAAACACACAAACCTGGTAATCCTGTTAGACCAATTATTAGCTTCATAGGTTCAGTTTCTTATAAACTTTCTAAATGGCTTGTTGATATTTTGAGCCCAATTGTTGGAACAATTTCTAATTTTAACCCTTTACAGGGCACTCCCTGGAAAATGATAATTTTGAAATGTATTTCATATGAGTGGATAGAGTAGCTCAATGTAAGGATAATGAGCCCATATAATTGAAATTCTAAAACTAACTTTTCGAGTAATTGCCAATATTCGAGGACCGTTAAAAAACGGTCCTGCTCGGTAAAGGGTGTCAAATTCTGAATGTTGCAAATTTGCAATTGTTAATAAAACACCAAATAAGTATTTTTCTATTTTATTATACTAATAGATAATATCAAAAACATTAAAGGAACTTGTTTCCAAACATTTTGTAAGTATAAAAAAATATAAAAATGAACCAAAGAGCAACATGGACACATTGCAAAGGGATAAAACTTTAAGTCCCATATTCCTGAATTTCCTGAGAAAGAACAATCATTCTAGATCACTAATTTCTACAATGAAAGGCTATGAAGCAATTTCTTTCCTTCTTGATGCATAGATTTACTTTGCATATGGCACAGGAAAATGAGGATGTGACATGATTTTTCGTTTTTCTGCAATATTTGCATGTAAATATCTTGATTTGCACTGGCCAGTGACCTAGCATTTTATCAAACCTATCGTTTTTGTCAAACCTCACACTGTCATCAGGCCTTTCTGCACATTGATACTGCACTGGAGATGGCAACAGGTCATCTGGTTCTGGATCTGAGTCACTTTCCTCCAAAATGCAGAGATATTTGGACTTCTCTTGGTAGAATTCACCATAGAACAATTTCTCATTGATCTGGAATGACAATAAGAATGTTCTGTACACACCCAGACCACTACAGAATTCATATATGCACTAGAATTTTTTATATAAATATTTATTTACTGAAATTTAAAATGTGGCCCTGACGGGCAGGACCGTTTTTTTACGGTCTTTTTTTGTTGCACTTTTTTCAATTGCATGGTACACTCATATAATGAATATCTAACTCCTGATATATATCTCAAAATATGCCTAAACTATTCATTTACACACTGGACACAACAATAAGTACTTACCGACATTGTAGAGAGTATAATCACAGTGTATATGAGTGGAAGGAGAGCAAAAATCCGGCTCTGGGCGATGCCAAGCTAGAAGTGTTTACATTTTGGTCTCTCAACCAATGGAAAGCGAGCAGACGCCGGTCTCACTCAGCTGGAGCGACTCACAGAAGGCTTGTGATTGGTCAGAAACAGAGAACGGGAACCTAGATGCGCTTAGATTTAGTTGATAAATTAAGCACCTTGACTGATTTAAATGATTTCAATATGGTTAGTTTTGATGTTACCTCCTTGTTTACAAAAGTTCCAGTTGATGATTTACTAAGTTTCTTATCTGAAGAACTGGTTAATTACGATTTACCATTGTCAGTTCCTATTATCATTAAACTTATTAAACTTTGTATTGTTGATGCAAAATTTGTATTTAATGATGAGTTTTACACTCAGAAGTTTGGTATGGCAATGGGAAATCCTCTTTCACCTGTTCTTAGTAATTTATATATGGAATTTTTCGAAACAAGATTGCTTAACACAATCCTTCCCAATAGAGCTAAGTGGCAAAGATATGTTGATAATATTTTGTGCCTTATGCCTAAGAATGTAGACATAAACCATTTCCTTGTTAAATTAAATAGCTTAGCTCATTCTATAAATTTTACTGTTTAATTCGAAGTAAATAACTCATTGCCCTTCCTAGATGTTTTTATTATTAAGGGTAACATTGATTTTAAATTTAAAATTTACAGAAAACCTACAAATAATTGTTCCTATGTACACTATTATTCTTCACATCAAGATAGAGTTAAAGTGTCTGTTTTCTCTTCAATGTTTTTGAGAGCTCTACGTATTTGTAGTCCAGAGTTCATAGATGAAGAAATCTCTAAAATTTATGAAAGAGCTAATGATTTAAAATACCCAAGAAACATAATTGATAAATCTTTTAAAATAGCTAGAAATACTTTTTACAATCCAAAAAGGGACAACCAACCTTATTCAACCAAAAATATGTTGGTTCTCCCTTACCATGAAAACTTGGTTGATATGCCTTCTTTTCTTAAGAATTTTAATATCAAACTTGTATTTAAAAATCTTGATACAGTAAAAAGACTTTTGATAAAAAAATCCCCCCAAAATGCTGACGGATGTGTCTATAAGATTCCCTGTAAAATATGCGACAAAGTTTATTATGGTCAAACTGGTAAAAGTCTTGAACTAAGATTAAAACAACATAAATATAGCATTAGAACTGGACAAGATTCTAATGCTCTATTTATTCATGTGAGAGACTTTAACCATCCAATTGATTTTCAAAATGCTGAGAAGGTTGTATCAAGCAAGTCCATGGTTGAGAGGAATATAATAGAATCATGTTTCATTAAAAGCAGTTTTGAAAATAATATGAATATTTCTTTTGGTTTATATAAATTGGATTCATTTATAATTAATAAAATTTGGGAAGAATTTTAATGATAAATTGGACTAATCTTAATTCTTGGGAAGAGTTTCAGGTCCTTTCTTATGTTCCTCTTCACAGAGTCGTGAGATGTTATGCTACTGTGAGGTGTTGTCTTTGTTAGTGTGATGTGACTGTGAGGTGTATTCTGCCTCTTTATAAGCCTTCTTCTCACGTTTCCTTTTATAGTTCCTTGATAATGTGAGTAGTCACGAAAGCGCTTGGAATTCTTCTATTTTTCATAGTGGTTGTCTTGCATATATATATATATATATATATATATATATATATATATATATATATATATATATATATATATATATATATATATATATATGTATATATGTCACGCCGAATAAGTAAAATTTGCGATTTTGGCTAAAATTGCAACGCTATTTAGGGAAAGAAAGCAATAAAATATATTTAATTGTGTTTGTTTATTATTAAATTATTGTAAACTTATCTAAAATATATTTAGCTGAATTAGGCTAAATTGAATTGCGCGTGTTATAATAAGGTTTGATTAGTTTTCTAAGATTATTTTGGAATAAAATGATTAATTTCTACATTAACATAAAGGAAAAAAATATATCTTTAAAAGTATAAGAAAAATTTTACAAAGGACTTAATTTTAAATGAGTTCTTGCTAATTGACCAATTTTAAATATTCGGTACGACATATATAATCACAATAGTATACACCGGATTTTAGGAATTGGCTAGGTGTTTTATAAAAGTAATGGGAATATTTTTTTTTTCAGAAATGATAATTGTGGAGAGTTATGTGGTTCAAATGCCTAGGAAAACGTGTTTAGAGCTTGAAAGCTGAAGATCGTGCCAAGGTGAATGAAGCTACGAAAACTTACCTTAACCAAGGATGGTTGGAGGCTTTTAGTGTTAATACTCTTTTAATTAAATAATAAATAATAATAATAATAATAATAATAATAATAATAATATTATTATTATTATTATTATTGTTATTATTATTTAATTAATTAATAATAATAATAATAATAATATTATTAACTATTATTAACTATTATTATTATTATTATTATTATTATTATTATTATTATTATTATTATTATTTTTATTACTTCTCTATATTTGAAAAGCGTTAAACCAAGACGAATTTGTTTGAAAATAACAAGATCTGTAACCCTTAAAAATTTGCAAGACTGTAAATTTATCTATTAAAAACTTTCAGAGACCAGGAAGTTTTGAAAACTTGTAAAGACCAGAATTTTTTTTAAAAATTTCAAGGCCATTAAGTCTTAATAAGAGCATGACATGAATCCTTCGAAAACTTGCCAAGGGTCTAAATATTAAGCCTGGATAATTTGAGCACGCCAGAGACCAGAATAAGTGAGACATCTGGTGGTAAAGATGAATATGATGGATGTCTGCTAGTGTCACTTATAATGCACATGAAAAGAGACGAAATTTTTAATATCCTCGGGACGCCATAATTTATAAATAATATAAAAGTAGGTCTTAGACAGGGATGTGTGATGTCACTATGATTGTTCAATATATTTATAGATGGAGTTGTAAGAGAAGTGAATGCTCGGGTGTCGGCAAGAGGTGTGGGGTTAAAAGATAGAGAATCTAACACAAAGTGGGAGTTGTCACAGTTGATCTTTGCTGATGACACTGTGCTTCTGGGAAATTCTGAAGAGAAGTTGCAGAGGTTGGTGGACGAGTTTGGTAGGATGTGTAAAAGAAGAAAATTAAAAGTGAATATAGGAAAGGGTAAGGTGATGAGGATAACCAAAAAATTAGGTAACGAAAGAGTGGATATCAGATTGGAGGGAGAATATAGAGGAGATTAAGGTATTCAGATATTTGGGAGTGGACGTGTCAGCAGATGGGTCTATGAAAGATGAGGTGAATCATAGAATAAACGAGGGGAAAAATGTGAGTGGTGCGCTGAGGAGTCTGTGGAGACAAAGAACTTTATCCACGGAAGCAAAGAGGGGAATGTTTGAGAGTATAGTTATACCAACACTCTTATATGGGTGTGAAGCATGGGTGGTGAATGCTACACCAAGGAGAAGGCTGGAGGCAGTGGAGATGTCATGTCTGAGGGCAATGTGTGGTGTGAATATAATGCACAAAATTCGTAGTTTGGTGATTAGAATAAGGAGAGGGATTACCAGATTACCAAAGAGCTGGTGAGGGAATATTGAGGTGATTCGGACACGTAGGAGGATGGAACGAAATAAAATAACTTCAAGAGTGTATAAATCTGTAGCGGGTGGAAGGCGGGGAAGGGGTTGGCCTAGAAAAGGATAAAGGGAGGGGATAAAGGAGGTTTTGTGTGCGATTGCGCTGGACTTCGAGCAAGCATGCGTGAGCGTGTTATATGGGAGTGAATGGAGAAAAATGGTTTTTAAGACTTGACGTGCTGTTGGAGTGTGAGCAAGGTAACATTCATGAAGGGATTCAGGGAAACCGGCAGGACGGACTTGAGTCCTGGAGATGGGAAGTACAGTGTCGGCACTCTGAAGGAGAGGTGTCAATGTTGCAGTTTTATAACTGTAATGTAAAAGTGCTTCTGGCAAGACAGTGATGGAGTGAATATTGATAAAAGTTTTTCTTTTTCGGGCCACCCTGCCTTGGTGGGAAACGGCTGATGTGTTAAAATAAATGTATAATTACTTTGACCATGGAAAATTTGTACCATGAGCTTTTAACAGTAGATGAAGGTCTTAGAGATCAGTAAGCATGAAAAAACATTAAGTAAATTTATTTTCATCATGATGGAGCCCAGGGCGGGATTAAGAGCAGCTGATGCCCTCATCACAGCCCTGACATTGCTTAGCTAATAAGACATTACGACTCAATAAGTGCTGAAGGTGAAATAAGACTTAATTAAAGACTCAAGTTTTCTTCAAGCTCTTTCCTCACTCCACAACACACAACTATGTTAAATATAAACTGTAATTATTATGTTTATTTAACACTAAATAACAAGCAATATAAATCATTTACTTGTAAGTAAGGCAACAAAAAAAATCGTCACTTTTTTAAGCACGTTTTAACAAAACTGTTATATGGGAAAAAACGCAAATGTAAAAATCTACTGAGGATTTTTTAATCGCCCTCCAAAAGATTATAAGACAAAATAAGATCAGTTATTATCACAAATTATGTGTTCTGGAGAGCATACTTTTCAATTTTGAAAATCCTCTTTCTTTAGAAATTGATGTTGGTGAACAGTTTTTCTAAATAAATATTTTAATAGAGAAATCTCATTATTTGTACGAATTTTTTTTTGTTCCACTGCTTTCTATATGGATCAAAGGATGCAAATTAGTGCATATTGTTGCCTACTTATATTTTTATTTATTATTTAAAGTTTCCTCCTACTTTTTTTAATCGCAAAGTCTTTGATCAAATCCTCAAAACCATTTGGCATAACAAAAATACGTATATATTTAGCAGAGACGAGTCATCTCTGTTTTGTAGATATTTTTTAATATGCTTGCCACGAGGAAATGAACTCTCAGCTGTGCAATTTGTGATCATTATTGTTAAAAATACACACAAGAAACTGTCTACATTTGGAAACACACTCTCAAGTTTGTCTCCTGAGATTATTTTATAAAATTCAACATGACTGAAACTGGTTTTAACACTTTCTTGCAGTGAATTTATGGTGCATATGTGAGTGAAGTTGCCGCAGCTCAACATAGAGATTTGTGACCAAGTTTTCTGAGTAAGCATCAATTACCTTTTCAGAACACTGAAAGAACCTTTCAGTTTCAGTAGATGAAGTTACATTATTTGGTACATCACTTAGAAAAGAACATATTTTTGTCAATTCTTTATACACCTCTCCTCTTCTCTTTACCTGGGTTTCTACTTTGTCAACAATTGTGTAAAAGGTGGTGAAACGAAATTTATCTCCGTCATTCAGATCTACTCTTCTGGTGCACCTCCATCATTCAGATCTACTCTTCTGGTGCACCTCCATCATTCAGATCTACTCTTCTGGTGCACCTCCATCATTCAGATCTACTCTTCTGGTGCACCTCCATCATTCAGATCTACTCTTCTGGTGCACCTCCATCATTCAGATCTACTCTTCTGGTGCACCTACATCATTCAGATCTACTCTTCTGGTGCACCTCCATCATTCAGATCTACTCTTCTGGTGCACCTCCATCATTCAGATCTACTCTTCTGGTGCACCTCCATCATTCAGATCTACTCTTCTGGTGCACCTCCATCATTCAGATCTACTCTTCTGGTGCACCTCCATCATTCAGATCTACTCTTCTGGTGCACTCTATCATTCAGATCTACTCTTCTGGTGCACCTCCATCATTCAGATCTACTCTTCTGGTGCACCTCCATCATTCAGATCTACTCTTCTGGTGCACCTCCATCATTCAGATCTACTCTTCTGGTGCACCTCCATCATTCAGATCTACTCTTCTGGTGCACCTCCATCATTCATATCTACTCTTCTGGTGCACCTCCATCATTCAGATCTACTCTTCTGGTGCACCTCCATCATTCAGATCTACTCTTCTGGTGCACCTCCATCATTCAGATCTACTCTTCTGGTGCACCTCCATCATTCAGATCTACTCTTCTGGTGCACCTCCATCATTCAGATCTACTCTTCTGGTGCACCTCCATCATTCAGATCTACTCTTCTGGTGCACCTCCATCATTCAGATCTACTCTTCTGGTGCACCTCCATCATACAGATCTACTCTTCTGGTGCACCTCCATCATTCAGATCTACTCTTCTGGTGCACCTCCATCATTCAGATCTACTCTTCTGGTGCACCTCCATCATTCAGATCTACTCTTCTGGTGCACCTCCGTCATTCAGATCTACTCTTCTGGTGCACCTCCGTCATTCAGATCTACTCTTCTGGTGCACCTCCGTCATTCAGATCTACAATTCTGGTGCACCTCCGTCATTAAGATCTACTCTTCTGGTGCACCTCAGTCATTCAGATCTACTCTTCTGGTGCACCTCCGTCATTCAGATCTACAATTCTGGTGCACCTCCGTGATTCAGATCTACAATTCTGGTGCACCTCCGTCATTCAGATCTACAATTCTGGTGCACCTCCGTCATTCAGATCTACTCTTCTGGTGCACCTCCGTCATTCAGATCTACAATTCTGGTGCACCTCCGTCATTCAGATCTACTCTTCTGGTGCACCTCCATCATTCAGATCTACTCTTCTGGTGCACCTCCATCATTCAGATCTACTTTCTGGTGCACCTCCATCATTCAGATCTACTCTTCTGGTGCACCTCCATCATTCAGATCTACTCTTCTGGTGCACCTCCATCATTCAGATCTACTCTTCTGGTGCACCTCCATCATTCAGTTCAACTCTTCTGGTGCACCTCCTTCATTCAGATCTACTCTTCTGGTGCACCTCCATCATTCAGATCTACTCTTCTGGTGCACCTCCATCATTCAGATCTACTCTTCTGGTGCACCTCCATCATTCAGATCTACTCTTCTGGTGCACCTCCATCATTCAGATCTACTCTTCTGGTGCACCTCCATCATTCAGATCTACTCTTCTGGTGCACCTCCATCATTCAGATCTACTCTTCTGGTGCACCTCCATCATTCAGATCTACTCTTCTGGTGCACCTCCGTCATTCAGATCTACTCTTCTGGTGCACCTCCGTCATTCAGATCTACTCTTCTGGTGCACCTCCGTCATTCAGATCTACTCTTCTGGTGCACCTCCGTCATTCAGATCTACTCTTCTGGTGCACCTCCGTCATTCAGATCTACTCCTCTGGTGCACCTCCATCATTCAGATCTACTCTTCTGGTGCACCTCCGTCATTCAGATCTACTCTTCTGGTGCACCTCCTCATTCAGATCTACTCTTCTGGTGCACCTCCGTCATTCAGATCTACTCTTCTGGTGCACCTCCGTCATTCAGATCTACTCTTCTGGTGCACCTCCATCATTCAGATCTACTCTTCTGGTGCACCTCCATCATTCAGATCTACTCTTCTGGTGCACCTCCATCATTCAGATCTACAATTCTGGTGCACCTCCGTCATTCAGATCTACTCTTCTGGTGCACCTCCATCATTCAGATCTACTCTTCTGGTGCACCTCCATCATTCAGATCTATTTCTGGTGCACCTCCATCATTCAGATCTACTCTTCTGGTGCACCTCCATCATTCAGATCTACAATTCTGGTGCACCTCCGTCATTCAGATCTACTCTTCTGGTGCACCTCCATCATTCAGATCTACTCTTCTGGTGCACCTCCATCATTCAGATCTACTCTTCTTTCACCTCCGTGATTGGGTATCTTCTTTCTGATATTTTTAAGCTGCACTGTAATCAGTATCCGGTAGTATTTACTTCGTAAATGCTTCATATCTTTCAAATATCTGTGCAGATCTGTACGGACAAGTTAATGACCCGTACATATCTGCATATGTTTTGTTCACATCCTCATTTTGTAGAACTTGCTCTATGAAAGTTTTTCAAAATTTCATCCAACATGATCAACATAGAAACAAATTCTAGTTGTATCTTATTTACAATATTGTCTGCTTTTGTAGTGTCTCCATTTGTGACTGATCTTCAGCACCAGGCCACCAGGCCGTGGCTTGGTGGCTAAAGCCTCGCTTCACACTCGGAGGACCCGGGATCGATTCCCGGTGGGGTGGAAATATTTCGACGCGTTCCTACACCTGTTGTCCTGTTCACCTAGCAGCAAAATAGGTACCTGGGTGTTAATCGACTGGTGTGGGTCGCATCCTGGGGGACATTA
>WNWK01035340.1:12500-19840 GCA_009830355.1 Cherax destructor | reverse complement strand
ATGCTAGAAAAAGTCTTAACCTTTTTGGGCACAGTTGGAAGACACAGTTGGTATAAGACACAGTTGGTATAAGACACAGTTGGTATAAGACACAGTTGGTATAAGACACAGTTGGTATAAGACACAGTTGGTATAAGGCACAGTTGGTATAAGACACAGTTGATATAAGACAGTTGATATAAGACAGATGGTATAAGACAGTTGGTATAAGACAGTTGGTATAAGACACAGTTGGTATAAGACACAGATGGTATAAGACACAGGTGGATAAGACACAGATAGTATAGACACAGTTGGTATAAAGACACGATAGTTTAAGACACAGTTGGTATAAGACACAGTTGGTATAAGACACAGTTGATATAATTACTATTAGTATAAGACACCTGGTATAAGACACTGTTGATGTAATACACAGTTTGCATAAGACAGTCGATATAGACACGTTGATATAAGCTACTGTTGATATAAGACACTGTGATATAAGACACCGTTAGTATAAGACACAGTTGATGTAAGACACACGTCCCCTCAGTACACCTGACATATATACGGTCTTCCACACACTTCTTCTTACCATCGATATCAAAGCCCTTTTTTCCAACATATTTTCCACTGCAGCAGAATAATATTAATCATTCCAGGAACACAGCACCGAGAGTGACAGTTTCTTTACCTTAATATAAAGGACAGTAATATTTTCTAAATGTTGAGGTGGTGCCATGAGAACAATATTTACCTCAATCTTATTATTGCTGACCTGTTTGTCTTAGGCAAACACGTCAAAAAAAATAATCATTTCCCAATTTTAAAACATGAGACTCAACCTCATTGTAGCTGCTAGGTATATACAGGCAGTTAGAGTGTCAGTTTCTCGATTAGTGGGCGGAGGATCGAGCCCATCGCCCTTGCGCTGAAGGAACACTACAGCAGGCCTACTGGTCCATGCGAGTCAGGTTCAAGTCACCTTCCGGCTTAAACCAATGACCCACCTAGTCAGGTCAGGTCACATCCACTTAAGGAAGGGGCACGGCATAAGGCTTATTAGCACAAGCTAGTCAGGTCTAACTCACACACATCCACACCCACTCATGTATTCATCTTGCCTTTTTTTAAAACTCACACAACGTCTCAGCTTCTATGACGGTACTGGGGAGTTTGGTCCACCATCCACAACTCTATTACCAAACCAGTACTTTCCTATATCCTTCCTGAATCTGAATTTTCCCGTAGCTCGATCGCTAGCGCACTCAGCTCACACACTGAGGTCCGGAGTTCGAATCTCCGGTACGGCTGGAAAACATTTGGACGTGTTTCCATAAGACAACTGCTGTCCATGTTCACCCATCAAAATAAAATAGGTACCTGGGTGTTAGTAGACTGGTGTGGGTCGCATCCTGTGATAAAACTGACCTAATTTGTCCGAAATGCTCAGCATAACAAGCAGCTTTCTATATAGTAGTATCCCATTGATGTCAGCTAGGCCTGTATACCATGTACATGTACTTGTAGAAATAAAGATATTATTATTATTATTAACTTAAACCATTGCTGCGAGTCCTGTCTTGGCTAAAATATTTTTTTGCACGCTATATTCCCTTTATTTAGACCCGTTTTCCATTTATACACCCTCAATCATATCTCCCCTAATTCTACGCCTTTCTAGAGAGTGCAGATTCAGGGCCCTCAGTCTATCCTCAAGGAAGATTTCTGATACATGGGGTCAACTTTGTCATCCTCCGATAACCCGAAATGCCCTGGCATGATAGTGCCTTTCTTTGTACTTAGCAAATTAAAATTGTAATTACACATTGTAACCTTTACAAAGAAATAAATCTTTATCTTTATCTTTTATCCTCTGTACGTTTTCCGGTGCATTTATATCCATTCTGTAATACGGTGACCAGAACTGTGCAGGATAATCTAAATGAGGCATAAGCAAAGATATATATAGCGTGGAAAGTCCCCTGGCCAGTTACTCGGCTAATATAAGAGAAAGTCAACTTCAACTCCGTGGAAGATCCCTGTGTGTGGTGGCATCAAGGAACCTGCCTTCACCTGTTTTGTATACAATCTTATTAGGCTTTTTTGTAGCGTAAATTTTAAGGTTTATGTCGTGGGCTCTATTATTTATGCTCCTTGGGTATGAAGCTAAGGATTCTGTTCACTTATGTACTGTTGTCTTGGCTTTAGATTACTAACCAGAACTCCAAAACCAGTAATATTAAGTTCTACATTATTTAATTTATATGTGCCATGGTTTTTTCTTGTCCAATGTTTAGAACTTTGCATTTGTCTATATTAAACTGACCCCTGTGGAACACCACTTGTGACGCACCACCACTCTGATTTCTCCCCATTGATGCAAACTCTCTGCTGCTTATCAGTCAACCACGCCTCTCCCCAGGATTTTTTTCCTATTCCAAGTGCCTTAATTTTCATCAACAGCCTCTGATGTGGAACTCTATCAAAAGCCTTACTGAAGTCCATATTCACATTATCATATTCATTACCATGATCTACCTCCTCAAACACCTTGATGAAAAAATTAGTAAATTCGTAAGGCAGGAACGTCCCTTTGTAAAACCTGCTGCGATTCATTAATCAATTTATGGCTTTCAAGATGACTACGAATTGTCTCTCAATTACTGATTCCATAAATTTTCCCACTGGAGGTAAGGTTATTGGTCTATAGTTCGAAGCTAAGAACCTGTCTCCTGCTTTGTAAATAGGTACTACATTTGCCATTTCCCACTTGTCCTTCACTATGTCAGTTTGTAGTGATATATTGGAAAGACTATCCAAGGGTTTGCTAAGCTCCTCTTTACATTCCTTTAAAACCCTTGCAAACAGTTCATCAGTGCCTGGGGTTTGTTCGGTTTAATTTCTCTATTTGTCTTCAGAAGCAAGCCATGGCTTGCTTCTGCAGTGTTTAAAATCTGAGGTTAGAGTGTTGAAGGAGGAGGTCCTACTTCTCCAGGAGGAAATTAGGAGGTTGAAGGTTCATCTCGATGGGTTTGGGAGTGAGTTGAGGTGGCTGGTGTGGGTGAGGGAAATGAGGCTATCAGCAGTGAGGTGCAGTCTGTCACTACGAGGAGGCTGAAGGGGGAAGGATGAAAAGGCTACCAGGAGTGAGGTGCAGTCCAGCACCTGCTACAAGTGGCGAGTGGTTCCAGTAATGGCAGGAACATCAAAATAAGAAAAAGTTAAGAGAAAAGATTTGAAGGTAGGAAATCGCTTCTCTGTTCTTCAGGATGAGTGTACTTCAGTGGTCAATGAAGGTAAAGGTACTACTTCCCCTGCTAATAGAGGTAAGCGAATTCTTGTGGTAGGTGACTCACAGGTAAGATATATGGACCATGCTTTCTGTAATAGGAATAAGAAGGTGAGATAAAGAGTGTGCTTCCCTGGAGATGGTGTTGGTGACATAGTCAACAGGTTAGATAATATCATGTCAGGTAATGGGAACAAGCTCATTATCTGTCTCAGTGCTGGTGGTAATGATATCAGGAAGGGTAAGAGAGAAGAGCTGCTAGATAAGTACAGGTCAGATATAGATTTAATTAGGTCTAAGGGAGGGGTCCCAATCATATGTAGCATCTTGCCGAGAAGGGGAGTGGGCAATGAATGGTTGTCTAGGGCAATTGGTGTAAATTGTTGGCTAGACAGATACTGCAAGGAACTTGCAATCTCATTCATTGAGAACTGGGACAACTTTTATGGCAAACATGATATGAATGCAAGGGATGGGGTACATCTCTCTGGGGCAGGGGTGGTAGCACTTGCCAACTCGATCGAGAGGGCCATTGCTGACATGATAGAGGCATGGGTGAGTGTGGGAAACAGTCAGGATGCAACACTAGGGTTAAAAACAGTAAATGCTTAAAAGACATTCATTATAAAGTTACAAATAAAGACAATGGATCAGGTCAGCAAACAAAGGGAGACAGCAGAGGGCAGCAAGAAACTAGCTCCCTTAAGGTTTACTATTAGTATAGTAAACCTTAATGGATCTAGTCTCTTGCAGAAGTGTAAGAAATAAGATAGATGAGCTGAGATTAATTGCAAGTGCAGGAAGCATAGATATTATTACTATAACATAGACCTGGCTCAATATGAAAGATAGAGAGTTGCCTTCTGAATGTCACATACAAGGCTATAAATTATTCCACAGTGATAAGGTCAACAGGAAGGGTGGTGGAGTAGCGATGTATGTCAGAGATAACTTAAATTGTTTTGTTAGACAAGATATAAAATTAGAAGCGTCAGCCACTGAATCTAGTTTGGAGGCTGATTTCTGTGTCGGCCCCAAACCTTGATAGGGAGTTCAGTAAATATACGAAAATGTTGTGCTAATGGAGATTTTAACTTCAGACAAATTGACTGGATTGTTTTTAAAACAGTTTGTGACAGAACCAGCTAGAGGAAATAACCTGCTAGACTTGGTTCTTGCCAGCAGGGTATCGCTAATTAATAATCTTGAGGTTAATGATGAGCTTGGGGAAAGTGATCACAAATCACTCAGTTTTAATATATCATGGAATTACCCTAATAATGGCAATCAAGTCTCTGTCCCTGACTTCTGCTTGGCTTATTTCATAGGACTGAGAAATTTCCTGGGTTAGCTGAACTGGAATGACCCCACTATGGGTCAGGTAGGTGGTGATGGTTGCTGATATGACATTTTCCAGAGCATAGTTCTAGCTGCTCAGACAACTTATGTTCTGAATAAGGAAATCAGATCAAGCAAAAATGATCCTAAATAGATAAACAATAGATTAAAACATCTCATCGTCAAGATATAATATATATATATATATATATATATATATATATATATATATAGGTGAATCAAAAGAAGAGAGGGGCAGTTAAGAAATCAATATTTTCAGTTAAAGAGATAAATGAAAAAGGGAATAAGAAAAGCAAAAAGAGATTATGAGGTTAAAGTTGCAAGAGAATCGAAGACTAAGCCAAAAGGATTCTTTCAGGTATACAGAAGTAAGATTAGGGACAAGATAGGCCCACTCAAAAGTTACTCAGGTCAGCTCACCGACAGTGATAAGGAAATGTGTAAAAATTTTAACACTTACTTTCTCTCAGTTTTTACACAAGAAGATACTAACGATATTCCAGGAATAATAAATTATGTAGAACAGGACGATAATAAACTATGCACGATTAGGGTCACAAGTGACATGAACCTTAGACAAATAGATAAATTAAAACCTAAGAAATCCCGAGGCCCTAATGAACTGTATGCAAGGGTTCTAAAGGAATGTAAAGAGGAGCTTAGCAAACCTTTGGCTAATCTTTTCAACATATCACTACAAACTGGCTTAGTGGCAGATAAGTAGAAAATGGATTCGAACTATAGACCAATAAGTCTAACCTCCATAGTGAGAAAATTTATGGAATCAATAATTACCGAAGCACTTCGCATCCATCGTGAAAGGCATAAATTGATCAACAAATCTCAGCACTGTTTTACAAAAGGGCGTTCCTGCCTTACGAATTTATTAAATTTTTTCACTAAGGTATTTGAGGAGGAAGATCATGGTAATGAATATGATATTGTGTATATGGACTTCAGTAAGGCTTTTTATAGACTCCCACATCAGAGACTATTGAGGAAAATTGAGGCACACGGAATAAAAGAATTTTTTTCTCGATAGAGGCATAGTTGACAGATAGGCAGCAGAGAGTTTGCATAAATGGGGAGAAATCAAAGTGGGGAAGCGTCACGAGCGGTGTTCCACAGGGGTCAGTGTTGGGCCCCTTGTTGTTCACAATTTACATAAACGACATAGATGAGGGAACAAATAGCGACATAAGCAAGATTGCCGATGACACCAAAATAGGCCGACGAATTCATTCTGACGAGGACATGAGAGCACTCCAGGAGAATTTAAATAGACTGATGCAGTGGTCGGTGAAGTGGCAGATCCAGTTTGATATAGACATATGTAAAGTTCTAAACATTGGACAAGAAAATAACCATGCCACATATAAACTAAATAATGTAGATGTTAATATTACTGATTGCGAAAAGGATTTGGGAGTTCTGGTTAGCAGTAATCTAAAGTAAAGACAACAGTGCATAAGTGTTCGCAATAAAACAGAATCTCCCGCCATCCGGAGGGAGATTCATCTGTGAAAACTTACATTTGTGGTCCACTTGGACCCATGTTAACCTTCCCATGGTGTACAAATATACTTAGATGAATGAATCTTATTGCATCCAGCTGGCCCAGTGGCGTACGCAATGACCTGGAATTTTTACGACTCGCTTACCATGGGTTCTAACCCCATCCGTACTGTGGTTTGTTTACAAAATTCATGTTCTGGTCAGTTTCAAACTTTATTGTGCTGGTGTGTATTCCTCAGCGAAGGCATCGATTTCTAGGTTGTGTAAGTTTTGATATGTCCTTTTCAGGCAAATTTCTGGGCTACAACTCGCAAAATGCTGTTTATATGTTAGAAAAAGATTTTGGATTGCTTATGGGTTTTACAAATGTAATTTTTCCAATTTTATTGATTTTTTTTTTTTTGGGGGAATTGAAATACTGGTTTTCATGCAACAATTTGACTGATCGCCTTCAAACCTCCAGAACGACAACCTGAGAATATAACCTCTGAGATGATTCAGGTTTAAAGTACTCGCGTATTTTGGGAACTGGGTCTTTGTGATACAAGTATAGAATTTTTCTGACTGGCATTAAAGCTTCAAAGCTGATGCCTCTCAGTGGAAGGGTCGAATTAGGTTTTACCTGTATAGATGCCAGTCTGCATTTTCACTGAAGAAATCATGTTATGAGTTTCTATGTGATAACTTGTGATTACTTCTCTTGAGCGGCCTCACTTCCTCAGTGACATTTAACTGCAACAGCAACCTATGTCGCGCTTTATATTATTTTATTTGTGTGTAATGAGTTACAATGGGCTGAGCTTATGGGATACAGGGATACCTTGTCGAGTCGCTCAGCGAATGAAACTCTGGAAAAAAGTGCAAAGGTTTAATAAGTTATTAGAGGAAAATACTATGAAGAGAGGCTAGAGAAACTAAACCTGACGACACTAGAAGACAGTAGTGCCAGACGTAACATAATTACTACGTACAAAATACTGAGAGAAATTGACAGGGTGGAAAGTGCGAGTCTGTTCAAGAGGCGGAGCTCGGGTACAAGAGGGCACAGCTGGAAGCTAAAAGCACAGATGAGTAACAGGGATGGTCACAGAGATGTTAGGAAATACTTCTTTAGCTTTAGAGTGGCCAAGAAGTGGAACAACCGTGATAGCGAAGTGGTAGAGGCGGGATCCATACATTGCTTTAAGAACAG
>WNWK01035340.1:0-7500 GCA_009830355.1 Cherax destructor | reverse complement strand
ATACTCTTCAACACATCTGCCCTGTGGTTTAGCGCTTCTATTTGATTATAATAATAATTCAACACATCTGTCGAAACGAAGCAACTACCTGAGGTGTGTAAGACAGCAAATGTAGCCTCAGTTTTCATGAAAGTAGACAGACAGGCAGCATTAAACTACAGACCAGTGTCACTGACGCGTATAGTATACACAGTCATGGAGAAGATTATCAGTTAAAGAGTGGTTGAGCACCTAGAAAGAAATAAGCTTAAACATGATAACCAGTACGGTTTCAGGGAGGGGAAATCCTTTGTCACAAATCTACTGGAGTTTTACGAAAAGATAACATAAACAAGACGGAAGTGGGAGGGGTGGGTAGACTGCATTTTCTTGGACTATAAGAAGGCTTTCGACACAGTTCTGCACAAAAGATTAATGCAAAAGCTAGAGGAACAGGCAACAGTAACAGGAAACGCACTGATAGATCAAGGAATACATGACAGGAAGGAAACAGTGAGTGATATTACGTAACGAGGTGTCAGAGTGGGCGCCTGTGAAGAGCGGGGTTCGCAAGAGTCAGTCCTAGGACCAGTTCCGTTTCTGGTATATGTGAATGACATGACGGAAGGGACAAATTCAGACATGTCCCTATTTGCAGACGATGTAAAACTAGAGAATGCAAAAGGATGAGAATCAGTTAGGACTACAAAGGATCTGAACAGGATGCAAGTTTGGTCCAACAATTGGCTCCTGGAGCTTAATCCCACCAAGTACAAAGTCATGAAGATTGGGGAAGGTAAAAGAAGACCACAGACAGAGTACAGGCTAGGGACCCAGAGGATGCAAGCCTCACTCCAGGAAAAGGATCGTGGAGTGAGTATCATACCGACATGCATGTCTTGTAACGTAACGGAGAATATAATTAGGAGAGTGGTAGAATACTTGGGATAAAGTGATTTTAATAACAGTAATCAGAACAGGTAAAAAAATAATAAATCTTGTTTTATGCACATGCTAGAGATCTATGATAAAGTGACAGAAGTGAGACAGGAGGGAGAGAGAGGGATGGGTGGCTTGTATATTCTAGCACTGCAAGAACGTATTTCATACTATAACTCACATGAGACTAGGGCAAAAACTTGAGGTAGAGGTATGAATAATAGGAATGTACTCTGGTATATCAAAGAGATCTTTAGCAGAAGGAAACAAAGAATGATTGTCCGAGAAGAGATCTAAGAATGGGGAGGAGTGACCAGTTGGATTCTGCAAGGACTGGAATTCGAATTTAAGGCCATTACTGTTTCAGATATATGTAAATGACATACCAGATGGAAATGAGTCAGATGTATCTCTGTTTGCTGAAGATGGAAAATTAATGAGGATAAAAACCAGTGAGGAAAAGGAAAGATTACAAATGGAACTGGACAAACTGCAAGACTAGTCAGATAAGTGGTTACTTGAATTCAGCCCCAGAAAATGAACGGTTGTGAAGATTGGGATAGGGCAAGGAGACCTAACACGGAGTACAGATTCGGAGACTGACTACCCTACTCAAAGAGAAAGACCTAGGGGTGAGTAAAGTGCCAAGCATAATGCCAGACGCACATCCACCATACAACTCTGCAGTCAATCCTCGTCAGGCAAATCTAAGAGTAGACATAAGGAGTTTCGATGAAGTCATTCAAGACCCTCTATGTAACATGTCAGGTTCATCTTGGAGTACGCAACGCCAACATGGAACCCTTACCTGATAAAGCATGTTAAGAAAGTGGAGAAAGCGCAAGTGCATGCCACAAGACTGGTCCCATATTAAGAGATATGAGCTATGAGGAGAGACTAAAGGAACAGACCCTAAAGACATTAGAGGAAAGCTGAAAAAGGCAAGACATAATAGCAATATATAAAATACACAGGATAATTGATAGGGTAGCTAGGAATGGACTATATAAAAGACGAGAAACAGGTAAACAGTGGGCATAGTTAGAAGGTAAGAGCCACAGGTGAGTCAGAGGGATGTCAGATGTACTTCTGCCTTAGGGTGGTCAGGAAGTGGAATGACCTTGATGACGATGTGGTGGTGGTAGACTCCATACAGAGCTTTAAGAGCCCATACGACAGGCTCAGGAGGCTGTGGGGTAGAGAATCTGGTAAATGACAAGTTAAGAGGCAGGACCAGGAGCTGAGACTCGAAGAATACGGCCCCATATAGGTAAGTACATGTAGGTAAGTACACTATTCACCATCACACGTGACTCGGGTAAGAATTTGTTCAGAAAACTTTTGTTCTTTGAGGGATTCCATTTCCTGGATCCCATACAACACACACATCACCGAGATTATTCAAAAAACAATGGATAAAACTCAGTAGCTTCCAAAACTCATTTGACAGCATGGAAAAATGGTGCCATTGTTGTCAAAGGAACTGAAAGGACAGGAAACAAAAAAAGTTTGCCATGATTGAATTCTTGAGATGAGAGTAATAAAAGGCATCATTGGTATTGCAGGTAAATACTGAGCTACATCACTCTCCTCTAACCTGCAGTGAACTAGAAACTCCTCATGAACTAAATGAATTACGAAAGCAAAACCTGATTCAGGAGGTACCTACCCACTGGAATAGCACTTATTTAATGTTGGATCACATTTGTGCACAATAAAAACCATTGCAGTGTATTGTTCACATAGTATAAACCTTGGTAACTGATACCGACATAATGGTTTAAAATGACAAGTGAGCAAACACTAGGACATATTTATTAGCAAACGTTTCGGTCCTGTGACCTTGATCACTTCCGACACAGAATAAATGTCAATATTTTTAGGCGGAGAGTCAGGTGTGACAATTTTTTTCTAATAAATATATAACCACAAAAAAGGGCACAATACCGTGACTGGAACAATACACAAATAACCCGCACATAGAAGAGAGGCGCTTACCACGACGACAGCTCCTCTCTTCTATGTGCTGGTTATTTGTCTAAGAAATATATCCTAGCGTTTGCTCACGTGCCATTTTAAACCCGTGTCTTACATAACACATCTTCCTTCATTTCATGGAAGTAAATGAAATCTTAGTGCCCATTTATCTTTTTTTTTCTGTTGAAAATATTTCACGAAACTATATGTATTCGTGAAAGAAATTGTCTTGCCTCAGGAATTCAACCTCGAGTGCAATACTTGCAACATTCCATCAAAACTTTGAGTAATCCAAGATTATCAAGCTTGTATAGCACACTAGTGTCAGTGTCAGTATAGCACACTAGTGTCAGTGTCAGTATAGCACACTAGTGTCAGTGTCAGTATAGCACACTAGTGTCAGTGTCAGTATAGCACACTAGTGTCAGTGTCAGTATAGCACACTAGTGTCAGTGTCAGCATAGCACACTAGTGTCAGTGTCAGTATAGCACACTAGTGTCAGTGTCAGTATAGCACACTAGTGTCAGTGTCAGTATAACACACTAGTGTCAGTGTCAGTATAGCACACTAGTGTCAGTGTCAGTATAGCACACTAGTGTCAGTGTCAGTATAGCACACTAGTGTCAGTGTCAGTATAGCACACTAGTGTCAGTGTCAGTATAGCACACTAGTGTCAGTGTCAGTATAGCACACTAGTGTCAGTGTCAGTATAGCACACTAGTGTCAGTGTCAGTATAGCACACTAGTGTCAGTGTCAGTATAGCACACTAGTGTCAGTGTCAGTATAGCACACTAGTGTCAGTGTCAGTATAGCACACTAGTGTCAGTGTCAGTATAGCACACTAGTGTCAGTGTCAGTATATCCCACTAGTGTCAGTGTCAGTATAGCACACTAGTGTCAGTGTCAGTATAGCACACTAGTGTCAGTGTCAGTATAGCACACTAGTGTCAGTGTCAGTATAACACACTAGTGTCAGTGTCAGTAATGTTGGTAGAATTACCGGCTTGACAAAGCTCCTGGAGAGCGAAACGTCGATACAATAAAATATCACATTAATTGCACTTTGTAAAGTCCTTTTGCCTCACAGTGTTAACTAGGCGGCTGGAGAGTGACCACACTGACACCAACACGATACTCGGCACATTTCTAGTTCCCTGATATTATTATGCATAACCTGTGCAGTGTTAACGCAGCGGATGAGTCGTGTGCAGTAAACCTCGACAACAATGAGAAAGAACTGAAAGAAACTCAGGAGAGAATTCAGCAGCTCAAGAACTCAGAGTGCAACTGCTTGATATGAAGCCAAGAATCCTATTAGCATAAAGCTAATAGGATTCTCGGCTTCATATCAAGAAATATAAATAACGGTGTCCGGAAAAAAGGTCACAGAAATAAAGACACAATCTTGTCTAGAGAAAAAAAAGGTCACATTTTGTTTAAATACCATAATTAAAGTAATGAATCAATTTTTTTTAAACGGTTATTAACAGACAGTACATGACTTGTACACGTTGAAACACAAGTTATATATGATGGCATTTTATTCAATTTCTTAAGGAAAGTAAAGCAATGAAACAAAAAATATTTAAGTCAGTTATTTATTCACAACATAAGACATGTAGAGACCGAGAACCTCTTACATAATATTGTGATATTACAGGAAAATTCAGTGTTAGGATATATATATATATATATATATATATATATATATATATATATATATATATATATATATATATATATATATATATATATATATATATATATATATATATATATATATATTATATATAATATTATATATATATTATATATATATATATATAGTAAGGTTAGGTAGACAGCAACCACCCAGGGAGGTACTACCGTCCTGCCAGGTGACTGTGAAACAGAAACCTGAAACTGTTTTACACGATGGTAGGATTGCTGGTGTCTTTTTCTGTCTCATAAACACGCTGGATAACAGGTATATCTAGCTACTTCTACTTACACTTTAGGTCACACTACACTGGCATACACATGCATATATATACATACACACATCTAGGTTTTTCTTCTTTTCTTAATAGCTCTTGTTCTTTTTATTTTCTCTATTGTCCATGGGGAAGTGGAAAGAATCTTTCCTCCGTAAGCCATGCGTGTCGTATGAGGCGACTAAGATGCCGGGAGCAATGGGCTAGTAACCCCTTCTCCTGTACAAATCTACTAAAAACGAGAAGAAGAAAAACTTTATAAAACTGGGTTGTCTGAATGTGCGTGGATGTAGTGCGGATGATAAGAAAGAGATGATTGCCGATGTTATGAATGAAAAGAAGTTGGATGTCCTGGCCCTAAGCGAAACAAAGCTGAAGGGGTAGGCGAGTTTCAGTGGGGAGAAATAAATGGGATTAAGTCAGGAGTATCTGAGAGAGTTAGAGCTAAGGAAGGGGTAGCAATAATGTTGAAGGATCAGTTATGGAAGGAAAAGAGGGAATATGAATGTGTAAATTCAAGGATTATGTGGATTAAAATAAGGGTCGGATGCGAAAAGTGGGTCATAATAAGCGTGTATGCACCTGGAGAAGAGAGGAGTGTAGAGGAGAGAGAGATTTTGGGAGATGTTAAGCGAATGTATAGGAACTTTTGAACCAAATGAGAGAGTAATTGTGGTAGGGGACCTAAATGCTAAAGTGGGAGAAACATGCAGAGAGGGTGTAGTAGGTAAGTTTGGGGTGCCAGGTGTAAATGATAATGGGAGCCCTTTGATTGAACTTTGTATAGAAAGGGGTTTAGTTATAGGTAATACATATTTTAAGAAAAAGAGGATAAATAAGTATACAAGATATGATGTAGGGCGTAATGACAGTAGTTTGTTGGACTATGTATTGGTAGATAAAAGACTGTTGAGTAGACTTCAGGATGTACATGTTTATAGAGGGGCCACAGATATATCAGATCACTTTTTAGTTATAGCTACAGTGGGAGTAAAAGGTAGATGGGATACAAGGAAAATAGAATCAGTAAGTAAAAGAGAGGTGAAGGTTTATAAACTAAAAGAGGAGGCAGTTAGGGTAAGATATAAACAACTATTGGAGGATAGATGGGCTAGTGAGAGTGTAGGCAATGGGGTCGAAAATGTATGGGGTAGATTTAAAAATGTAGTGTTAGAGTGTTCAGCAGAAGTTTGTGGTTACAGGCGAGTGGGTGCGGGAGGGAAGAGGAGCGATTGGTGGAATGATGATGTAAAAAGAGTAGTAAGGGAGAAAAAGTTAGCATATGAAGGTTTTACAAAGTAGAAGTGATGCAAGGAGGGAAGAGTATATGGAGAGAAAAGAGAGGTTAAAAGAGTGGTGAAGCAATGTAAAAGAGAGCAGATGAGAGAGTGGGTGAGATGTTATCAGCAAATTTTGTTGAAAATAAGAAAAGTTTTGGAATGAGATTAATAAGTTGAGGAAGCCTAGAGAACAAATGGATTTGACAGTTAAAAATAGGAGAGGAGAGTTATTAAATGGAGAGTTAGAGGTATCGGGAAGATGGAGAGAATATTTTGAGGATTTGTTAAATGTTGATGAAGACAGAGAAGCTGTGATTTCGTGTGTAGGGCAAGGAGGAATAACATCTTGTAGGAGTGTGGAAGAGCCAGTTGTGGGTGTAGGGAAGTTCGTGAGGCAGTGGGTAGAATGAAAGGGGTAAGGCAGCTGGGATTGATGGGATAAAGATAGAAATGTTAAAAGCAGGTGGTGATATAATTTTGGAGTGGTTGGTGCTATTATTTAATAAATGTATGGAAGAGGGTAAGGTACCTAGGGATTGGCAGAGAGCGTGTATTGTTCCTTTGTATAAAGGCAAAGGGGACAAAAGAGAGTGCAAAAATTATAGGGGAATAAGTCTGTTGAGTGTACCTGGTAAAGTGTATGGTAGAGTTATTATTGAAAGAATTAAGAGTAAAACAGAAAGCAGGATAGCAGATGAACAAGGGGCTTTAGGAAAGGTAGGGGTGTGTATACCAAGTGTTTACAGTGAAACATATAGGTGAACAGTATTTGGATAAGGGTAAAGATGTTTTTGTGGCATTTATGGATTTGGAAAAGGCGTATGATAGGGTAGATAGGGGGCAATGTGGCAGATGTTGCAGGTGTATGGAATAGGAGGAAGGTTACTGAAAGCAGTGAAGAGTTTTTATGAGGATAGTGAGGCTCAGGTTAGAGTGTGTAGGAGGGAAGGGGACTATTACCGAGAATAGGGGTAATACGGTAAAAGTTCCTGATTTTCGTTCTGCCGATTATATTGGACTTAGGGAACACCTGTCTAATCTCGACTGGGGTAATCTAGCTAACGATTACGATGGGATCTGCGTTTATTGATTTTTCTTAATAATGTACAACGTGCACAGAGTATGTTTATTCCCCAAAAGAATTTAGGTCAAATAATAACGATCCCAAATGGATTAACAGGAGGCTAAAACATTTATTAGGGAGAAAAGAGAATTTATAGGCGCATCAAAAGAGGAGATGTTAACCTTATTAACCAATATGTTCAGTTGAAAAGAGAAGTAAAGGGGATTAGAAAGGCTAAACGTGACTATGAGATTAAGGTTGCTAATGAATCAAAGACTAATCCAAAA